>CANXYI010418328.1:0-10703 GCA_948208565.1 Hura crepitans | reverse complement strand
AAATCATCACTGTGAAAGAAGACTCGAGAGAAAACTTGACATATGTGAGCAATAGATTACATCGCTTAGTGATGTTACTAAAATTTGATGGATGTGTCCTTGGTGGAAAATCACCCATTCTCCTTGTCTTGTCATTCTGGCTATATTCCCTTAGTTGGGTTAAGGCATGCAATAATTTACATCTCTTTTGGGATTAAGCAACAGTTTAGCTTAATACAGAGAGTCCTTTTTGAAACTTTAGGGTTTCAAAGTGGATCTTTGACACATCATTTCTTGCACTCCTTTTTGTAGATTTATGGAAATGTTGTGCTTTACTGAAAGGTGTGCCTGATCATGAAGCTAGTAACATAAGTACAGATGACAACTACAAAGATTAGATTTCTAGTATATTGAGGGACAATAGGACATTAGTACTAAAGAGAAAACATGAAGATGCAACTTATATTTATGGAAAGAATACTCATATCTAGACTTTTAGAGTTCAATTATTTATATAATATTTCTCACTAAATAGAAGTTTATATGCCAATATTCATGAGCAAGCATTTTTGCCATCAATTGCATTAAAGCTAAACTACTTAATCTTGGTAAATATATTAGTTATCATTTGACAATACTATTGTTACCAATTAGCCTTGGTAGGTTTTCTTGATTGGACATTTTCTCTCAAGTTCCCTAATTTTACATGACACACCTATTTCAGGTTTTCACCTCATCGAGGTGTCCTAACTTTTGCCTAAGTTGCCCTATTTGGGGTTTTCAACTTAGTGAACATTTTTTATTTTTTTTATTTATTAATAGAAATACTTATTTAACTTGTCCATGTTGATAGGTTCTGAGAATTACTTGCCTTCTAAATCTGAAATCTTAACACCTCTATGCTTGAGCATTTTCTTCACTATGTATGGACCTTCCCAATTAGGTTTAAACTTCCCTTTGGGGTCTATTATCAAGGGTCTAGTCTATTTCAAAACAAGATCACCTTTTTGAATTAAACTAGTATTCACTTTCTTGTTATAAGCTCTAGCAACCTTCTTCTAGTATAATTGCATGTGGTATAAAGCCTTAAGCCATTTTTCATCAACCAAGACCAATTGTTCATACTTAGCCCTTACCTATTTTGCTTTTAGCACCCTTACTTCCAAAACTACCCATAGTGAAGAAACTTCAATCTCAACTGATAATACTGCTTCCATTCCATATAATAGTGAGTAAGGTATAGCATTTATAGAGGTTTTGATAGTTGTTTTCTAGCCTAAAGTGTGAATGGCAACATTTCTACCCAATCTTTGTAAGTGACCATCATTTTTTTCAAAATTTTCTTGATATTTTTATTAACTACTTATACTAAAATTTCCCTTGAGGTCTGTAAGGAGAAGATTTGTGGTGCTCAATTCTGTACTTTTGCAAAAGCTATCTAGTCTTGCCTTAAAATTGCACTACATTATCTAAGATGACCTGTTGTGGGAACCCATACCTATAGATGATATTTCTTTCAATAAATTTAGCCATCTACCTTTCCCCTAATTTATTTAAAGATTTAGCTTCTACCCATTTAAAAAGTAGTCAATTGGTACCACTATATACTTATAACCTTTTGCTGCGGATGGCTTTATTTCTCCAATTATGTCAATGCCCCACGTAGAAAATGGCCATAGAGAAGATAAATTGGTTAGTTCAATTAGTGGTAGATGACTCAAATTAGCATAAATTTGGCACTTATGGCATTTCTAAATGAAGCTATAATAATCTATTTCTATGGTTAGATGATAATATCCTAGTCTAATAACCTTCTTTGCTAATTTTCTCCCATTTATATGTAGGCCACACATACTTTCAAACACTTTCGCTAGAATTTTTTAAGCTTTTATTTCATCAATATACTTGAGTTGTATGCCTTCAAAGTGTCTTTTGTATAGCATCCCTTGAAAAGAAATGAATTGAGAAAACAACTTTCTTAGGACCTTTTTATCTTTTTTAGTCACATGTTCTAGGTATTCTTCGATCTCTAAGTATGTTTGACTCTCATGATACCAAAGCAAGGCATTGTAATTCCATCTCTTGCAGTTTTTACTATACCAATGTATGTTAGGAACCTTAACTTAGTGAAGTACATGGGTTTAGGCAAGTCTTTCTTGGTAAGGTCTGACGTTGACATTAATGTGGCTAAATCATTTGCTACTCCATTTTGTTCCCTCAAAATGTCATGAAAAAAGCATCGATCAAATCCTTCAGATAAATCTATAAGTATTTTAACATACTTTCTCATATTCTTATCATTAATCTCACTATTGCCTTTCACTTGTTGTATCACTAGCATGGAATCTCTGTACATGTTTACTGTCTTTACTCCCAGCTAAAACAAAGTTTCAAGGCCATAAGTGTATACTTTGTATTCTACAACATTGTTGGTAGCTTGCAATTCTAATTTTCTAGCAAGGAACATCTGTTCACCTTTTGGATTGATGATTAATACACTAGTACTGCTCTTTTTTTATTTACTACCCCTTTAAAATATACTTTCCATCCTTCTTGAGATATTGCCCCCAAGTATTCATCTAGAAACTCGAATTCTTCTTCTTTACCTTTAATTGGTTGTTGGGCTAAAGATTCTACAACTGCCTAACCTTTGATCATTTTCTTAGTGACATAAGAGATGTTGAATTCTTATAGTAATAGAATCCATCAACCAATTTGGCCTACCAGGGAAGATGCAGTTTGTAAATACCTTAGAGGATCATGCCTAGCTACTGCCTCCACTTTATATGATTGAAAGTAGTGTCATAGCTTTTTGGAAACCCAAATTACCCCCAAGTATATCTTTTTAACTTCTAAATACTTCTATTCATATAGGAGGAATTTCTTACTCAGGTAATAGATCACATATTCTACTGTAGATTCATCTACTTGTGTAATAAGAGCCCCCTTAGAGGTTTCCTCTATTGCAATGGTTTATGTGGTTTTAGGACAGGAGGCTTGGCTAGGTACTACTTGATAGCTTTGAAGGCTTTTTGGTAATCACCATTCCATTCACTTAGTTGTCCTTTGCATAGGAGCTTAAATATAAGTTCACAAATAGATATGAGCTTAGCTATAAACCTACTGATGTATTACAATTTACCTAGGAAACCTCTGACCTCTTTTTCTATTTAAGGGACAAGTATCTTTAAGATTGCTTTCACCTTATCTAAATCCACTTCAATCCCATTCTTATTGACCACAAATCCTAACAGCTTACCAGATGCAACTCCAAAAATGCATTTCTTGGGGTTGAGTCTCATATTAAATTGGTTAAACCTTTGGAAGAAAATTTCTAGTGCTTAAAAATGTCCTTTCTTTTCTATAGACTTTACCATCATGTCATCCATATAGACTTCTACCTTCTTAGCATCATGTCATGAAAGAGTTTGATAGCCATTCATTGGTACATTGCCCCTACATTCTTCAATCCAAAGGGTACTACCTTTTAGCAATACATTCCCTATTTGGTTTTGAAAGCTATCTCACACTTGTCTATCACCTTTATGAGGATTTGGTTATACCCTAAAAATATATCAACAAAGGAATACAAGGCTACCATGGCCACACCACGCACTAATACATCAATGTGAGGCAAAGGAAAATCATCCTTAGGGCATACCTTGTTTAGATCTTAGTAATCCATGCACATCCTAACCCTTTCATCTTTCTTTAGCACAAGTACGATGTTGGCTAACTAACTTGGCTTTAAGTAGATTGATGACTTTTTCTTTAACCTTCTATACCCATTTAGGTCTTATTCTTCTTACCTTTTGGTGTACTGGTGTGATGTGGTCATGAGTTAAAATGGCATGTTTATCTATTTCTTGATCAATCCCAAGCATGTCCTTGTAGTTCTAAGAAAAAATATTTTCATATTTCTTTAGTAATCTCTCAAATTTTTCTCTTTCTTGAGTAGTAGTATCATGGGCAATTAATATATTTTTAGGATATTCATTTGCACCTAGATTAAATGGGTTAGTTTTAATGTAGTTAATGTCAAACATGCTTATGTAATGATCATTTGGATACGTGCTACCATTAGGAAAAACATCACACAAATAAGGAAACTCTTTGTTCATTTTATTTGAAAGGAAATTGTTCACCTTAAAGAGGTCAAACAAATACAATCGATCAATAAATAAATCATCATCTAAATCAAACACATCTTTAGTAGGAGTTGAGTAGATCTCTTTAACAACTATGGCTATTAGGAAGACTTCTTCTATCCATTGAGTTTACTTTAAATTGCCCAATTCTTAGTTTATGACATCGGTAAAGATCTCGAATCCTAGCTTCTAATAACCATCCACTACTGTAGGTTCTAGTGTCCTATAATACTTTATTTTCTTCTGCTTCATAAAGTAGTCCTCAAGACTGTTCTCCTCCTTTGAACTACTTCTTAAGCTTGGGTCATATCCTAGCCCTTTCATATCCTTCTAGCTTTTAAGCTGTAAGGGCTCTATTATCCCTTGAAGATTCTTGCCTAAACTAGCACCTAGGAAGAAATTCATCTTTTTTTACAATTTTTAACACTGTAGGGTCCATATAATCTCTATATATTCTCATAATGTGAAACCCATTAAAAGGCTAGTTTGTAATAGCCAGTGTAGACACTGTATAATTGATCTCTATTTTGATTGTGATAATGTTACCTTTATAGGGGAACTTAATCATTTGGTGTAATGTGGAGGGGACTTTTCTAAGCTTGTGAAACCAAGGCCTTCCTAGTAGAACTAAAAATGTAGCTGGGATGTTGATTACAGTGAACTCCACTTCATTAATAATAGGCCCTACTTGGACCCTAGTAGTAAAAGATCCTTTTGCTTGCCTCCTTGTATCATTATATGCTTTGATGGTAATGCTATTGTATCATTATATGCTTTGATGGTAATGCTAGAGGGCACTAAGTCTTATTTCTTTATCCCAAGCCTGCCAAAATCTTAATTGGGCATACATATAGTGACAAACTATTATCAACCATAGCATATCAAGTATTCTTTCCATTCACCATGGCCTTAATGAAGATAGGCCAATTATGTTCTCTTCCTTCTAGGGATAAGTCTTTATCTAAGAAAGTTATGAGCCCTATCTTACTAGTTTTCATGACTTGAACTAGTTATTCAGGAGTAATAGTGGTGGATAAAGTTACTTGCCCTAGTGCTTTAACTACCTTTCGCCAATGGATTTAAGAGGACATCAGTATAACCTAAATACTAATGTGAGCTTGTGTTGTCTTCAACATTGTAAGCGCCTTATTATTTTTAGCCTCTTTGACTTTGGGTTCTTTTCTAGGTAGGATCAAACCATTCTTTTCAACCTTTTCTAGCATTTCTCCCTCGACCCTAACTAATTTTCTCTTACCCTCTTTAGGATCCTCATCAAAGGATCCATCCTAGAAATTTTTGCTCTCCCTAAGCTCACTCTCGCTCTCACTATCCTAAAAGATAGTTAGAAAGATAGCCTCATTCTCTCTCACCCCTTCATTTATCTCCTGGTTAGATCCATATATGTGCCTTAAAACATACTCTTCAAGTAACCCTGAGTTAAGAAGGTAAGAATTCTAATGCTTAGGTAGTAGATTTGAGCTGGCTTCTTGGTTTGGTGTTTGCTTAGAGTCAATAAGATCTTGAATAGTTTTTCTTGAAAGCTTATAGTTGTCAGTGAGGTGGCCTATCCTTTAGTGGTAGGCACAATACTAGTTATGCCTATAGTTAGGAGGTAATGGACCATTTAATGGTTATGGTGGGAATGGTTGTAACTTTCCATCCTTTATAAGTTTCTTTAGACACCATGATATGACTTGCCTAAATTTGAATAACTTTTGCTTTGCACTACATGTACATCCACTATCTTTGCAGTGCCTCTAACATTTTTACTTGAATAGTTTAGTTTGCTTGATCTCTTGAACCCTTTATTCTAATAAGCTACTTCTAAATCAATGGTTATATCTTTCAATTGCTCCCAAGTGGTGATACCCTTGGCTATAAGCCTGCCATTCATGTAACTATTGGCATTTTTTTTAACATTTTGATCTTATCAATGTCCTTAGGCTTGCTTCTTATCTTGAGTATCTTATCCCTCCACCTTTATAGATAGTCTAAAAAGGCTTCATTAGGCTTTTTTTTTCATAAGCTCTAAGTCCTTTAAAGTCACCTTAATATTAGGATTATTAGAGTATTGTTTATTAAGTGTTCAAGCTAACTCACTCCCATCTTTCTTTACCCTCGTCTCTTGGTAATGGTACTAATCCAAAGCTTGTCCCATAAAAGACATACTAAATAAGCTTACAATTTGCTCTTCAGATAAGTTGGTAGCCCTTATATCAATAGCATATTGCTTTAAATGAGTCCTTAGATTAGTTGTACCATTAAATTTGCTCACGTCTGGCATCTTGAACTTATGAGTCATAGATCAGTTGGGCAAACTGATATCATCCAAATCAATATCTTTGCCCCCAGTGACTAGTCTGGTCATAGCCTCTATCTTCTCATTTAGCTTTTTAATTTGATCATCTTCACCTACCTTAGGTAGGAGGACTTTATTGTAGGACTTTTTGATGAAGGGGATGTCATCATCTAAAAGCTAGTCATCATTCTCTCTCATTACTTCTTTGCCTTTATAAGTGGCTGAAGTTTGACCAATTTCCTTATGTTCCTTAGACATGGCATTGGTGAAAGCTTCTATCATCCTTTTCTCCATCTCACTCATGGCCTCTATCAGCATAGACTTAGTTACAAACTCATCAGCAAACATGGTTTCTCTTTTTGGTTAGACAAGTAGTGGATTATTGGATCTGCTGAGACGCTTGCCTACCCTTTTTCCACTGGAAAGGGAATGAGAGATTAATGATGGTTGTCAAAACATGGGTTAGGAGTGATACATGATTAATATATTAACAATACAAGGTGCAAATGATGTATGGAATGCATGTTTGTGATGCAAAAAAGATGAACACAAATAAGAAACCTTCTAACCTTATTCCTTCCACACACGTGGTAAAGCTATTCCTTTCCTAGGTGGGATTACCTAAGCATCATTAGGGGATACATAGGTTTGATTATGAGCTTCATTAGGCCTAATTAATCTCTCATTATTTAAAGCTTATATATAAGTAATGGCCTATAACATTTAATTCTCATTTGATGTGAAATTAGGCTAGGTCCATCCCTAGGTAAAAGGCCTAATAGACTTAGCCCCACTTTAAATAAGGTTAAATGCAATAGGCCCACATTGCAATCATAATGAAAGTTATAAGCACTTAGGGTCATACAAACTAGGGGAAGTTGCTACGCTTAACTATATGGGCTCACGACTTTAGTCAAAAGGCTTAAGGCTCCCACAAGTAGAGTTCCCTCCTAATAGGTCTTTCCAATTAAGGATAATAACGATCGATTAGTTCAGCTTTTCATATACCTAAAGGTATGAGGCTTGTGAGTGATGGTAATGCTAGCACTTCCTTATTCTTGAATAAAAATGGAGTCATGGTTCACAATACCATCCAAGGTAAAAGGGACACAGTATATATAAAGTTCAATGCATGGAACTGATAAAAATTAGAATATTAGATGGCATATTATTTAGGAACTTTTAGATTTAAATTCTCAGTCCCTAGTGGAGTCGCCAATGTAGATTTTTCGTATTATGCTAGGGACAAGAGCAGTTAGTGTTTGGAGTCACCACTTGGCTCTACACTAGGACCGCTGATCTTTTTAAACATGTGTGAAGAGCTTGATTTGTGGCTAGAAGTTACTAAAATAGTTAATTTAGTCCGTCATGAATTCATTTAATCAATATCACTTAACTATGGGGTTGTGAAATTGGATATAATGATTCTCCCCATTGTAACAAAGAGTCTATTTGTGTGTGGTGCCTGATATGCTTGCAACTAGAAAATTGTAAAACTGGCAATTAGTCCTTATATTTTACTTTTTAGAGGGACATGATAACTAAATGTAAAATGAATGCAAAGCTTCCCTCATAAGAAATGTAGTTGTTTAAAAAGGGAAGGGCATTTCATTTACCATTAGCAAGTTACAAACCTTGTTCTTCCTATAAAGCTAGAGATATGGTATGTTATGTTTAAAATTCAACAAAGAGTAAAACTCAAATATCCGAGCTAAGTTATCCATCCTAGGCTAAGCTTTTACATACTTGTATTGTATAATATCATGTAACATGTGAAAAGAATAACTTATAGCACAGTTCATAGAATTGAGTGGAGTATATATTTTTAAATTTTTTATTTTGCAAAATACATAAATATATAAAAGAGTTCTTGATATTTTATTCATAACATTATTATGATGATAAGTGTGCATGCTTAGTAAATAGCTTGAATTGATGAATGAGTTAATGCTATGAGTTGTGAAATTAATGCGGCATGTATGAATTTAAAAAAAAAAAAAGCAAATGTATAGTTGATATGAAATGTTTGTGATGAGTTATATCTATGTAGTTAATGATATAAATTATAAATAGGTTTGAAATATTCAAAACAAGTAGCAGCTTTCAATTTAATCATTATATTACCAAATTTAAAAGTCAATAACTAACCATTATAATTAAAGTAAAGCATGTTTAATCAAACTAATTAAATAACAAGAAGTATATTTTCTTTTATAATCTCGAATAAAGTGACTATAATATATTATATGTAAGATTGGACTAGCATAAGACATGTGTATAGTATTATTAGGTAATAGTCTTCTAGGTTATTACAATTATTGTAATGCTAGCTAGCCTCATGTCCATATAGCAAAAAATCTCTTATGAGATATTGCATTTTCTTTTTTAGGCCTTTCATTAATTTCTTAGAAAATAAAAAGGAAAAAAACTATATTTTTATGGTCTTCCTTTAAGGCAAAATATAAGAGTTTTAACACTACAATATGTGAACTCCAATGGATTCACTATATTTTTTCAAATCTTTTTATTTTTGTTAATCTTTCTATTTTTGTGATAATCAAGTGGCTTTACATATAATGGTAAACCTTGTTTTCCATAAAATAATGAAATATTTTGAAATTGATTGTTATCTTATTTGTGATTAATTCAAGAAAGGTTTTATGCTTCCTTGAAATGATATTTTCACTAAGAGTTTAAACTATCCACAATTCAAAAAAGGCTTTTACATACTTGTATTGTATAATAAGTTTGCAAATAATGCATAAGTATAATTTGGTCATTTAGAAATCAGGTCATTTATTAGTGGTTGTTTAACCTAACAATTACCCATAATTCCATAGGAATTGGCAATAATTACCCAACTCCCATCTCTAGGAGATTGACCTTTGTTGAAATACATTTTTCATGTGAATTTTATTATAGAAAACTTAAAACCATTTTGTTTAGGAAAGCATCGATTAATTAGGTAGAAAACTATTTGTTGTGAGGTTAGGCTATTGACATCTAAAACAAATTATTAAACTACCTATTACAACCCAAAATAACCAAAAGAATTAAAAGGGTACAAAACCAAATGAAATAGTACAAAGCACATAATAGGTCCTGCCTGGGCATCATCATGTCCATGCAGACTCGTCAGGGCATCGAAATATGTCTATGCATTTTACAGCTTATTATGGTTAATATGTTCATTTAGACCTCCAATCCAATAAGAATGGCTTCTTGTAAATAGCTCAAAGAACTGGTTAGAGATAATAAAGAATGGTCTGTGAAGACTTAAAAAGAAAATGAGACAACAACTTATTTTGCATAAATAATGAATAGATTATGATGCATGCTTAGAGGAAATTGTTAATGGAGAAAATTACATATTTATTGATCACAGGGAACATATAAATTGACACATGAAATTAAAAAAATAAATGTTTGTATAGACTATAATCCTCATGAGAAAGAGTATATGTGAACTATAAACTAAGAACTAGTAAACGTAAAGCATGAATATCCGTATGGACTACATTCCTCATGAAAGGGAGCCCATATAGACTACTTGTTGATTCTAAAATATCACCAACATGCATTTTAAGGAATGGGGTAGTTATTTAACATGACAACATCATATAAGCACATCGATATAGTAAACAGAATATGTTGAAACATGGTATTCAAGGAAAATAGAAAACTATTATCAAACATTAGTTCATAGGAACGTTAGATCACATGCATATCAATATATTAAGTATGTGTGGACGTAAAAATGCTTTAAGATATATCCATGTAATTAGGATTAAAATAAGAAAATAATCACAACATGTAAATGATTAGTTATGCATAATAAAATAGTATAAAACAATGGTCTACTCCTATGATCTAGGTGGGGATTACCTAGAATCACCTTACTCACGACCAATCATGGGAGATCATAGGTGCATGTGAATAGTCTGAACTTATATGATATGTATAGTAGGAGGCCTCATATCTTACCTTTGTAAATAAGCTTTTAAGCAAAAACTTGAGATGTAGGGTTTTAGAAAGAATAGAATTTAGTGTGGACTATAAGGCTAGTTGTAACGTCCGCCGATTGACGTCTTATGAACAGTGCCTTCGGAACCCGATTGATGTTCTCCGTGGTGCGCGTTATCATTTCGAGTCCGATGACTGGCATATTGGTCATAAAACTTTGACAAGCCGGAAAAGGGTCAAAATGAAAGAATTAAAATTTTTAGCAGAACCAATAATTACTTTTAGGGTATAAACTTTCATTATCGGAGATAAAA
>CANXYI010418312.1:0-12321 GCA_948208565.1 Hura crepitans | reverse complement strand
CTTGTCTATTGGATGTCTGTAGTTCTGAGATACTGTGTATTTCTATATGATGATGATGATATTTTGGGAGACCAGAAGGGTTCAAAAGCTAAGTTGTGCTTTGGGAATGTATTAGAAGTGCTTTTCTTATAGGAAAAATTTTTAGTTTTTCACCCGAGTAGTAGTTATGCTACCCAATTTTTTGCGAACAATTAACAGACATAATATAGACTTTTATTAGACTAAAATAGGTAAAAATAAAAGTTTATACAGTAATACACACTAAATGGTCAAGATAAGTCAAAGTTGGTTAAAGTGAGATAAGTGTTAAATGAATAGTCCCTAGGAAAATCCAAGGATGGGCGACGTCCGGAAAGTGACACCTTTTGTTTGTTTCCTTTGGGAATGGGGCAGGGGGTGTTACAAATTTGACATACCTTATATAGGCCCAACAAAGTATCAACTAAACCCAAAAGGATTCAAGTTATAACCTCTATGAAAATGATGAAGAAAACTAGTTATTAAGAATTTATCTTTCTCAAGTGAACTAACCAGTAAGAATTGAAAAATGAAGTAATAGGCAATAATGTTGATCCTTCTAACATTAGGATGGTCATTCAAAAAAAATAGCTTCTCCAAGTCAAGCTAGTAATTACGAGTCAAAATGTAAACATACTATGGTTCATTTAAACCAAAGGCAGGAGTAAAGGATACAGTACATGTGGATCATGTACAATCATAGAATGGTCTCATTGATATGAAAGTCTTAAGATAGCTTGAAACTCTTTAATCAAATTGCAAATCTCTTGAGAGCCAAAATGGAAAACCTTATCACTTGAATCCTAAAAATGGATAACAACCTTTAATAAAGGCATATTCAGTTCAATAAGAGCTAGAAATCTCAAACGAACAAAACCTATAGGCCTAAGCATCTCCTAATCAGCATCAAAGTTGTTGGTGATAAATGGAAGCAAGATATTAAGAAATTGAGAAGACATAGTTGAAATTGCTCTTGAGAATGAGAAAGAACAATGAAATCAAGATGGGATGCATTGTAGAGAGCTGACTATGGTTTATATAGAACTCTTAATAACGAAAATAGGATCAGAATTAGATTAGGATAAAAAATTCAAAAAAATCTGAATCAATGTTGAAATCACAAAGAATAACCATGCAATCAAAGTTCTAAGCATCTAACTCACCTCGACTCTAAGTCAAGTCACTAATATCTTAGTCATAGTCTAAGGCATAAGACAAATTGCCAAAATCCCAGTCATAATTTGAGATAGAGAACAAACTATCAATCATAGACACAATCTAAGATAAAGGACAAACCATCAACATAGCTCAAGATGAAGGACAAGTCATTAACAAAATCACAAAGTTTGAGGTATAGGACAAAGCATTAAATCCCTTGATAAGCATAAGTAAGTATCTCTAACCTTATACATATAATGCATTAAAAATCTTTAACAAAATCTACATCACACTTGCATGTTTTACAAATTTTGTTAAAGGAAGGGCAATTTTAAAGACTAGCTTTTGAGTCCTAAAAGAGCCTAATAATGATAACTAGAGTCATAATTTGAGCAAATGAATGATTGTCACAATGGAATTTATGAAAAAAAAAAGGCAGAAGTCCTACACAAAGGCAAAACGGTCATTTAATCTCCAATGTGAAAAAGGGTAAAAAAGGATGAAATGCTATCTAAAAGACTTAGGAAAATCCCCAATATAGAAAGCATGAAAGAACAAAAGTGAGCAAATCCCACTAATAAGCCTTAGAAACACCAAAAATCCTTATTCCATAAAAAATGATCACACGACCATACTTTCCATTATGCCACTATACTATCAAGAACCCAATAAGACATGATAGAATTCTATTTTAATCCAAATGCCTAATCTCTAGAAACCTAAAGTTCGAATAGAGTCAAACTAAGCTTATTTTGTTTGACCTAAATAGCAAAAGTAAATGGAAAAAGTGAGTAAAACTCCTAGGAACAACACCTATAAATGGTCTTCACCTTTTTCCCATCAAATCTTTCAATAATCATACAATTTGAGAGATTGCTCAAATTGAGTGTTTTCTTGAAATTTTGAGAGCTTAAATAAGTTCTTGAGCAATAAACAATATTTTAAATCAATTCAGAATATTATGGAATTTTAAAGAGCAATTATTTTATCTAAGTAGAGAGTCAATCTACAAATTTGGTATTCTTCCATGGGCAAATCATACGTGAACTTAGAGTTTTATCACTAGTAACTCCTAAAGGCTAAAACTTGTTTTATTTATCATCAATAGCATATTTGATCATGTATGTAGGTTTAGATGTATAAATATTCATTTACTTATTAAAATATCATGGATTTTGTATAATTCATAATGAATCCATTTTAATCTTTGATCACATAAGTTTAGCATAATAAAAGTAGTTTAAATCATGTTTTTGAATCATAAAATTTTTTTTCCAACATATAAATGAATAATCGCATGATTATAAGACAATTATATTGCATATTAAAGTTGTAACATTGATCAAAATTCAATATCATATTTTATTATGAATTTACATTTATTTTACTATAATTATATCATTTTTGTACTTGGTGTGAATTTTGGATATTAGGAATTGCATTTTGCGTTAAAGAGCATGGTTTCACTGATTAATGCAAAGAACAACACTGATTACTAGATGTAATGATTGTTAAGTGCCAACCATGAATCTAGATCATTGATTATCAATGGCTTACTCCTTATCATAGGTTAAAACACTTACACCAAGTTTATTGGTTGTCAATTTACACTAAATGGCCACTATTGACTTTGTCTCAAGATCTATCCAACTCACAATAGTGCTTCATAGATATTAAGCAATCTAGTGATTTCATATAGGCATATATAGAATGCTTATGTCTCTATGTATATATTAGTAATTAAAGCTCCTAAGATTGTGTAATGTTTTGTCACCATGTTTTTTTTCATGGAATGTATCTATAACCATGTCAATTATGGTCTATATAGGTGATTACATGATGATACGACATATTGCTTCATATCATATTTTTTGATGGTATATGGTGATTATAATAATGTGATGGATGCCAAGTATTGGTAGTTGGATAGAGATGAATACATATGTAACACCCCTACCTGATTCTTGAAGGAACCCGATAAGCAATGCCACTTCCCACTAGTCACCCATCCTGAAATTTCTCTAAGGCTTATTCATTTAACACTTATACTCATATTTATTTTTTAGATAGATATTACCTAATGCCTAATTCCAATGCTTTCACTATCTTACACCGACTATGACAGACACTAAAATCCATTTCCAAAAATTGGGCCAACATAATGGCTACTTGGGTAACAAACCCTAAATTTAAACCTGCAAAAGAACATTTCTAAAAACATATCTATTTTGTTCTCTATCATCAGAACCCTTTTAGTCCCTTAGCATCACATACTATCACAATATAGCACATAGGGCATTAGGCCCACATCATCCAAATAACATAGATAATTATGTCATACTGTTAAGTTTTAATACATCCAATTATTTATTTAGTCATATAATTTACATACCTGTCTCAAATATACACTAAGTAAGCCTAATCTTACTGTACACAAGTGCCATACTAAAAGCCATCAAGTACATAAATATTACCCTTACAAAAATTGATCTGGTAAACTATAAAATATAGTTGAGGCTGAACTATTACACTATCCACGACCTGAGCATTGGAACACCGATACCATTAGTATAAAAATCGGTGGTGAATTTAATGCAATAAGTGCATGTTATACATACATTCATGCATCATACATGTTATAAACTCATTTTGTGACACACAAAGTTAATTTACTAAAATAATATTAATTTAATTAACAGTCACATTATTTAATTATCAGTGACATGCCAATTAATTAATTTTTCCTAGTTTGCATCAAATGACTATTATATGTATTTAATATCATTATTCTATTACTATTATTACTCAATATATTCATTTCTATATTCAAGCCTATACTAGAAAGATGACACTTAAAGGCACTAGATAAAAATGGAATCTAGGCTATGCAGTGGCCCACATTTTAGACCTTAGTAGTTGCACCTACTTAGATCAGTGGCCCACATCCTAAACCTCAGTGGTTGCACTGCACCCACTTATATAATCACATAGGCAATGGCCTAGGAGGACCAATACTTTTAGCAATAGCTAACTCCCTAGTTGATCGATCAACCCATCCAATAGGTGTCTAACTAATGGGCAACTCTATTTATTATTGGTTATTTTCCTCATGTCTCACTTACATAATTTCATCAATAGCGATGCCATACTATATTGCAAGGCATCACTACACATACACCATATGTTATTATCATTCTTAGCATCAACCTTCCATTATATGTATTCACTTTACATCATCAATCCAGTTATTCCATTTCATGCAAAAAGTGCCAATATTTTTACACCATAAAGATCAATTTTTTTCCATTTACACAACTATTTCCACATTATACCATAAATTTACATATTACTTGAATATCCATTATCACTTAGTTCTCATTCACATTTTATACCATGTACACATTATATCTCACATTTCCATATTTAATACATAATTATCATTCACCATGGACACATGCATATGCCATGACATGCATTTAGCCACATATATCCCATATACATACGCATGCTTTTATCTCTCTAATGGCATACATATCATCTTATTGCCATCATAAAAGCATAATGCCATGATCATTTAACATCAACATGCACACACTTGCACAAAATCACACTTCTATACACATGTTCATGCATAAATACATACATACACATCGTGGCATGCATCTATTACATTAAATTCACATATCTAGGGTAGTTTTACACTCTTTTTCACCCTTTTAATGCCTTTGCTCCCTTAGTTCTTCCACACATCTCCTTAAACCTACAAGTGTAACTCTAGAACTTAGAAAATTCATATAAAATCCTATAGAGCTCTAAATTAAAACCTACAAATAAAGTTTTTCTTATAATAACTAAGGCTCTTAAAAAAAATAAAAACTAAAAAAATATCACTTATACTCTAACACTATTCAATCCATACTCATTTCTCCCATTTGAGGCCTTATTTTTGGATTTTGTCACTTGAAGTGTGCTCTAGAGGTTGTGGACGTATGATTTCATATAATTTATATGAGTTTTAGGTCAAAAAAAGGGAGGAAGAATTATAAGGGGAATGGCATCGGCTTTGGTGAGGGTTTGAGGTAGAAGATGACTTCCCTTTACATATGTGCCACATGCACATGTGTAAAGGTATACATATTAAGTGGTGGAATGGTTAGATCACGACACGTGGTGATCTAATGCCTTAAATAATTCCAATTTCTCTTTAAACTTCAAAAAATTTTAATAATTTTTGAACCTCTAAAAATAATCATTTTAATGCCAAAAATCCTCAATTATACCCATTAAGGGGCCTATAAAATTTCAAGTCCAAACTTCAATGGCAAGTGAGTTTACTATTCACTCGTAAAAACAAAAAATTCTAAAAAATTATCAAATGACCTCAGAAAATTAAAATTCTTTCACCAACATATGGATTGGAATTTTTCACCTTCAGGGTATGTTATTTTTAGGTCTGTCTAGACCTACCTTGGGTCATTCCCAACATAAGTTCATCCAAGGCCACTATTCACTAGTTTACTACTTAAAATTAATTATTGATTCTGCTAAAATTTTAAGTTATCTCATTTTACTCATTTTCTAGCCTATCAAAGTTTTATGACTATTACACACCTTCTTCTACCTTCCAAAGGTGTTGTGGCTTCCTAAGAACACTATTCAAGCCCTGGAGGTACAATTTATGAAACCTTAATTTACAAGAGTTACAATTCTTTCCCTCTTAAGTAATTTTGTCTTTGAAATTACTTGGTGAGATAGGTGCGAGTACTGAGCCTTCATTTGCTCCTCACTTTCCTATGTAGCCTCTTCCATATTATGATGCTTTCGTAACACCTTAACTAATGGTATGGCTTTATTCAGCAATTGCTTGACTTCTTTTCCTAAAATCTTTAGTGGTTCTTCTTTATATGTCAAATCTGGTTGCACTTGAATTTCTTCTATAGGTATTACATGAGATGGATTAGATATGTACTGCCTAAGCATTAAAACATGGAATACATCATGAATCTATTGCAACTCAAGTGGTAAAGCCAATCTATATGCCAATGGCCCTATATGTTTTATAATCTTGTAGGGACCAATGAATCTAGGACTAAGCTTCCCCTTCTTGCCAAATTTGAGTATCTTCTTCCATAGTGATACCTTTAAGAATACTTTTTTGCCTAATTCATATTCAATAGCCCTTCATTTCAAATCAGCATATGATTTCTAAAGATCTAAAGTAGTTTTAATCTCTCTCTAATGATCTTGACCTTATTTTCTAGATATTTGATCAAATCGGGTCCCATAATCTTACTTTCACCTACTTTGCTCTAGCAAAGAGGAGTTCTACATCTTTTGCCATATAATGCCTTATAAAGTACCATGCCTAAGCTGGCTTGATGGCTATTATTGTATGCAAACTTAGCCAAGGACAAGTAGTAATCCTAACTTCCATTGAATTTATAGCATAACTATGTGACATATCTTCTAGTACTTGTATCACCCGTTCTGACTGCCCATCTATCTAAGGATGAAAAGATATACTATATGTCAAACAAATAGCAAGAGCATCATGTAACTTCTTCCAAAATCTAGAGGTAAATCATAGATCTCAATAAGAAATAATTACTACTAACACTCTATATAGTCTTACAATTTTATCAATGTATAGTCATGATAGCTTATCTAGAGAATAATGCATCCTCACAAGGATAAAATGAGTTGTTTTATTTAGCCTTCCACAATTACCCATACAACATTACATTTGCTTCTAGTCATTGGTAGTCCCATCATAAAGTCCATAGTCACTTTTCCCATTTCCATTCTGGTATTACTATTAGATGTAACAATCCAGAAGGAACTTAATGTTCGGCCTTCACCTACTGACATGTCAAACATCTAGCCACATATTTAGCTAGGTCATGTTTCAATCCTAAAAACCATTAATAAGATTTCAAATCTATGTACATCTTTGTACTTCAAGGATGCATGGAATAAAGAGCTTCATGTGCCTCTCTTAAAATCTATGTTCTTAGCTCATTTGTATCAAGTACACATAATTTACCATGATAGTATAAGCATCTATCTTCTCCTAGTTCAAATTTAGTAGTCTTCCCCTTTTTGACTTTACTTATAGCCTATACTAATTATTCATCTCTTGTTTATGCCTCTTTTATCTGTTGTTTGAAATTAAGCTTCATTTGCAATTTAGCTAAGATAGCATCTTTCTTTATATGCTCCAGTATGACATTCATTACTTTAATGGTTGCTATGAACTTCTAGCTTAATGCATCTACCACTACATTTGCCTTCCCTAGGTAATAATCTATCAAGTGATCATAATCCTTTATCAACTCTAGCTACTGTCGCTGCCTTAAATTTAACTCCTTTTATGTGAGCAAATATTTTAGGCTCTTATAATCTGTATAAATATAGCATATTTCACCATACAAGTAGTGCCTTTATATTTTTAATGCAAAGACAATTGTAGCTAACTCTAAATCTTGAGTGGGATAATTCTTCTCATGTGGCTTTAGTTTTCTGGAGGCATAAGCTATTACTTTACCCTCTTGCATCAATACACACCCTAGTCTATTATGTGATGTATCACTGTAAATAACAAAGCCCTTCACGTATTTATGTTGAATAAGGATAAGAGCTTAGTTAACATTGTTGTTAATTTATCAAAGCTTTCTTAACACTTGTCATCCCATTCAAATTTCACATCATTCCTCAATAGCCTAGTTAATAGTGCTACAATCATTGAAAAACCCTTTGTAAATCTTCTATAATATCCAGCCAATCCTAGGAAGCTTCACATCTCAGTCACATTCCTAGGAGGTTTCCACACTAACACAACTTAACCTTGATTGGATCAACCTTGATACCTTCTGCTGAAGCAATGTGGCCTAGAAAGGCTACTTCATTCAGCCAAAACTCACATTTACTCAATTTTGAATACAACTATTTCCCTCTCAAAGTCTATAACACAATTCTGAGATATTGTTCATGCTCCTCTCAAGTCTTGGAATATACTAAAAGGTCATTGATGAACACCATAACAAACCAATCTAGATAAGGTTTAAAGATCCTATTCATTAAGTCCATGAAAGCTATTGGGGCATTAGTGAGTCCAAATGGCATCACTAAGAACTCATAAGGCCCATATCTAGTTCTGAAAGTAGTTTTAGGTATATTAGACTCCTTGATCCGCAACTAATGGTACCCAGATCTAAAGTCTATCTTAGAGAAGGCACCAACACCTTTGAGTTAATCACAAAGATCATCCATTATAGGTAATGGATATTTATTCTTTACTGTCATCTTATTCAGTTGCTTGTAGTCAATGCATAACTAAAGTGACCCATCCTTCTTCTTTACAAGGAGTACAAGGGCTCCCCAAGGTGAAGTGCTTAGTTTAATGAAGCCTTTATCTAACAACTTCTACAACTACACCTTTAACTCCCTCAACTTTACATGTGCCATTTGATAAGGGGTGACAAATACAGGTACTATATTAGGATATACTTCAATGTTAAAGTTAAGCTTTTGCTGTGGAGGTAATCCTAGTAACTCATATAGGAATATAGCAGGAAATTCTAACACTACTGGAATTTATTCAAGGCTAGGTGTGGAATTATTAGTGTCAGCCACATGATTAAGTATGCTTCACATTCTTTATAAATAAGTCATCTAGCTATAATAGCTGAGATAATGTTATGTAGGGAATTTCTCTTGCTAACTATTGTCACCTCATCTCCTTTAACTATCCTGAGAGCAAGCCTCTTGTGTTTATAGTCAACTATCACCCGATGTTTTGATAACTAATCCATACTCAAAATAATATTAAATTGATTGAAAGGAAGTTCAATGAAGTCTGCAGGAAATAACTTATTTTGGATTACTAGAGGATAGTCTCTATATATTTTATTCACTGTCACACTCTATCTAATAGGGTTGCTAACTTGTATATCTATGTCTATAGACTTTGGTTCTAACCTTCTATCTCATGCTTCTATAGTGAAAATGTAGGAGTGGGTTCATCCTAGATTTATTAAAGGCAATATAGGTGCATCAAATAAATAAAATGTACTGGCAATAACATCTAGAGCCTCTGCTTCCTCAGAAGATCTTATGGCATACTATCATATAGGAGCTCATGCCTCTAATTTGGTTCTCTAGCTATTACTCGACTAGTAATCTCTATTCTATCTCTGCCCCTTATTCTAGGGTGTTGTAGATGCTTATGTCTTGGCAGCTTCAGCCTGCCTCTTAGGATAGTCTCCCTAGAAGTGATCTCTAGCCCTACATATAAAGCACTCTCTTACTTTTGCTAACCTACACAACCCCCAATATCTTCTATTGTAAGTCTCATAGGTTAGGGGTACACTCTTAGCTGTTGATACAAGGGCACTAAAGGCCTACTATGGAGGTTGAGGCCTATATGCAGAAGCCTAACCTAACCTTTGTGATCGAGTTTGTCTCTAAGCCTATTGTATTGTCTGGGACTATGATTCTCTCTATCTTTTCCTAACCCCAAGCGTTGAGCTAGTCTACCCTGCTGTGAATGGCTTTTTCTTTTGAAATAGCTCTCTCTTCTCTTGTATCATTTCTTTTATATCATAAGCTACTAACACTAGGGCTAAAAAGTCTCTAATCTTTGTGGTAGCTATCTGCATACATAGCTCTGCATTAAGGCCCTTCTCAAACCTCTTTCACCTTTTTTCTTCTGTAAGAATAAATTCTTCTACATATCTATTCAGCCTTACAAAATCCTTCTCATATTCAAATACTAATCTTTTGCCTTACTTTAGGTTAAAGAACTCTTATCTCCTTTACTCTTTATATGATTCTGGTATGTATCTCTTTTTAAACTCTTTTAAAAAATAATCTTAGGTCACCTCAACTGTTGCCTTTCTTTTATTTGTGGTATCCCACCAATGATAGGCTTCTTCTTAGAAAAGTGAGGTATCACACTTCAAACTCTCCTTTTCTGTACATTCTAGCTGCTTTAAGATTCTGAGTATTCTCTTTAGCCAATACTCTTCTCTAATAGCATCATCCTCTTTAGTACCCAAAAAGTCCACATCTCCCATCTTTTTTGCTCTTTCAATATAGGTTTTCTATAATGTAACTGGAGGTGGAGGAGGTATAAGAGCTGGTTTGGTGGAGCTACTACAAAAGTATGCCTTAACAAATCTATATGACTCAGCAAATCTACTATCTACTATAGAAGTGTTAGGGAAGCCTGAGCCAGTGGTTGTGGCTAGTGTTATGGTTAGTGTGCAGCATTACTAGGTTTTGGGGTGACTACACTCACTTTTGCTCCCTAAATAATGGTAAGGGAAAGTTTGGCCACCTCTTTTCCTCATTCTAGTAGGGTTTGTTCGCTCATCTTGGATCACTACAAAAGAATAACCTATCAATCTCATATAATGTAACTTAATCAGAAATATAAAATCCTAGACACTAGCACTCATGTATAAAACCTAGGAATGCTTAAACCTAGGCTATGATGCCATTAAATATAACACCTCTACCTAATTCCTAAAGGAACCTGATAGATGGTACCACGTCCCATTGGTTACCCATATTGAAATTTCTCTAAGCCTTATTCATTTAACACTTATAGCCATATTTATTTTTCAGATAGATATTACCTAATTCCTTATTCTGATCCTTTCCCTATTTTACACTGACTGTGACAACACTAAAATCCATTTTTTAGATAATAAATCCATTTCCAAAAATTTAGGCAGTATAACGACTACCCGAATAACAAACCCCAAGTTTAAACTTGCATAAGAATATTTCTAAAACCATATCTATTTTATTTTCCATTATTTGGACCCTTCTAGTCCCCCAACATCACATACTATCACAACATAGCACATAGGGCATAAAGCCCACACCATTCAAATAACACAAATAATTATGTCATACTGTTAAGTTTTCATACATCCAATTGTTCATTCAGTCATATAATTTACATACATATCCAGAATATACATTAACTAAGCCCAATCTCACTATACATGATTGCCATACTAAAAGCCATCAAGTACATAAATATTACCCTCACAAACATTTGTATGCTACACTACAAAATATAGATGACATTGAACTACTACACTATCTACGACCTACGAATCAAAACACTGATAAGCTGAGTATGAAACTCAGTGGTGAATTTAATGCAATAAGTGCATGTCATGCATATATTCATGCATTATACATGTTATGAACTCATTTTGCAACACACAATGTTAATTTATTAAAATAATATTAATTTAATTAACATTCTCATCATTTAATTACTAGTGACATGCCAATTAATTAATTTCCCTAGTTTACATCAAATGACTATTATCTATATTTAATGTCATGATTCTATTACTCTTATTAGCCAATATATTCATTTCTATATTCAAACCCATACTAAGAAGACAACACTTAAAGGCACTAGATAAAAAGGGAATCTAGGCTATGCAATGGCCCACATTTTTGACCTCAGTAGCTGCACCTGCCTAGTGTAGTGGCCTACATCTTGGACCTCAGTGGCTACACCTACCTAGTGTAGTGGCCCAATATCAAGACCTTAATGACTACACCCACTTACATAATCATATAGGCAATGGCTCATGAGGACCAATACTCCTAGCAACTGCTAACTCCCTAGTAATGGGTCAACCTATCGAGTGAGTGTCTAACTAATAGGCCAACTCTATTTATTATCTACTATTCAATTAAAGGTCATTTTATCAACTTAACATTCATATTCACATCACCCAATTTTAGGTCATTTTCTCATGGTCATGCATTACATAGTTACGAGTTATTTTACGTAAAATTTACAATTCATTTGATTATTGGCACTACTCATTTGGTCATTGACATTATTCATTTAGTCATTTTTATCATGTCTCACTTAACATAATTTCATCAATAGCCATGCCATACCATGTTACAAGGCATCATTACACATCCACCATATATCATTATCATTTTTAACATCAACCTTCCATTGTATGCATTCACTTTACATCATCAATCCACTTACACCATTTCATTCAAAATGTGCCAATATTTTTACACCATAAAAATCAATTTTTTTTCCATTTACACAATTATTTCCACATTATACTATAAATTAACATATTACTTAAA
>CANXYI010418304.1:0-13909 GCA_948208565.1 Hura crepitans | reverse complement strand
AAGTACTATTTTACTAAGTGACATTTTAAATTAAGAGAAAGAATGAAAAAAAATAAACCTTTTCGATCTATAGGAGATCATAGAATCTATAAGATTGGGAATGAATATCTAGCACCATAATTAAAAGTACAGTAAATATACAACATACACTAAACATTCATATTAGAAAGATATTGAGTTGGATCTTCTCCTATGATATTAAAGTGAAATAGCTAAATAGAGGTGAGATTACTTTACAATAAGGGATTTGTATAAACCCTAGTGAAATAAGTTAAGCAATGATGAAATCAAATAAAATTGAAACTAAGAGCAATATAGAAGAAATATAAAGGAATTGCTTAATGAACTAAATAATGGACAGGGCCTAAGGACATCATCGATAATACTAAGGAAATTTTAGGTTTTAAATTTCTTAAGAGGGGAAGAATTTTAATGCCCATGAACCTTAATTCCATGAACAGTGTAACTTGAAGGGCAAATACGGCTCTTTGAGCAACTAGGCCCCATTGCAATAGTTGAAGCGAGAGTATAGGTGATGAAACTTTGACCGAAAAAAATAACAATGAAAATGAAATAACTAGCACTTTTCACTAAAGTAATAAATTATTTCATGTGGAGAACTAGTGAACAGTCTCTTTAGTTGCACTCACCTTAAAAATAGTCAAGATGTGCCTAAACTAATTCGAAAATTGCATGACCTGAAGGAAAAAAATTCAATGAGTCTAATCGTGGTGAAACCAAAATTTTATGAGGTTATATGATATTTTATCTTAATTTCATAATTACATAAGTGAATAGATAACTTAGTTTCCTTTCGACTTTGGGCCAGAGATTTTTTTTTTTTGGTTAAGAGTTTAGAGAATTTTTAGCACTAAAAGAAGTAATTTTAGAGTTCTTGAAATTAAATTTGTATTTTTAAAGATTAAAAAATAAATAAGATTAATATAGACCATCAGATTGACATGTGGTGCCATCCTGGCCATACATAGGCATAATATAAAAGGGTGAGCCTCACATGTGCCAAGTGTGTGAAGTGGTCATCTTTCTCCACTCTCTCCCAAAATGACCAAAGCCATTTCTCTCTCTCCTTCCCTTTCTTTTTTCTTTATTTTACCCTATTTCTCAATGGTTTCTTTAGGGTGAAACCCTTATCTTTAGCTTTTACAATCTTTTGAACATGATTTTAATGAGAAAAAGCATTGAGATTGCTTAATTAGGGAGATTTTGAAGCTTGGTGAATAGTAAATAATTTGAGTAAAAGTTTTCCTACTTTTACTAGATAGTATTTAAGGTTTAAAGAATTCTTACATAAATAGACTTTAATTTAGAGTTTAATAGATTTTTGTAGAAATCTTTTAAGCTAAAGCATAATATGTTTGTAGTGTAGTAGTGGATTTGTTAGAGGAAAAGGAAACTAAGGGTTTTAGAGTGCCATTAGAGTGTTCGATAATGCACTACAATTGAATTTAATGTAATATGCATTGTGTTAGTTGTTGCTTAGTTTTTAGTTAAATCTATGTGTATGGAAGTAATGTGCTAAGTATGTTTATTGTGTTTTATGCATGGTGAATTTATGTGTGTGGCGTAAGGATGTTGGTGAGTATGAATGCATAAAGAAATAAGAAGAAAACAAAGTACATGTGTTTGAAAGAGTTATGGCCCAATAGGGCATCTATAAGGAATATATGTGTGTGTAGTTAGGTTGTGTATGGGATGTATATGAATTAGTGGGATAGTGATAGGCATAATTGAGATTGAAAGCTAATGAGATATTATATGTATATGTTTTTTCTGACATTATGGCTAATAGGTATATAAAGGTTATATAGGTATGTGCAAGTATAATTAAATGTGTATGTCATAAATGATATGGTAATTAAGTGATGAATATGGCTGAGGTGTGGAATTAATAAGGAATTAAAAATGTATGTACTGTCATAAAATGGCTGAGGAGTATGCTTAAGTTAGATATATGTGCATATGCTAAACTAAACGTGTAAGATACAAAAATAAGGTAACTATAATTGTGTAAGAAATGTGAGATCAACAAAACTTTTAAGGGTATGGTTACAGGTGTGTGTGATGGCCAAATGATCAATATTAGGGTAACATGGTTATGTAAATATGGTGTAAAGAAAGAAAAATATAAGTGAACTTGTGCATGCTTTTTAAAAACAACGAAAGATCAAGTATTAGAGAGATGAAAGTAAATTGGGATGGTGAGTAAACAACTTTATATTGATGGTGTAAGTAGAGGAACCTACAATTTAATAATATGCATAGTAATAATTTTATCAAGATCTAATAAGTATACTTTATTCTAGAAACCTATGCCTATTAATAAGTATGTGAAATGGCAATTTGACAAATGGAAAGCTAAATGTAAAGTGTTAATCCTCTGTAAGCTCTTAATGTGTAAATTACATGGGAAGAGACACTTGATATATATGGATTAATGAGATGCAAATGGGTAAAGAATGTGAACATGGGTAGGATTATGAAGGTAATGTTGAAAAGTAGTAATGACTAGATACTAGTATGATTTAGAAGTAGCTGACTTAGCATATAAAAATTGAATAACTTATATGAAGTGAGATATGACCTAATTGATGACACAAACTTATGATCATTAAATCTAAAAGGATAAGATCATGACTTGTTCATAAAGTGTTAGTTTCAGTTAGGAATGATGACAAATAGAATGAAAGCAAATAAAAGTAATGAAAAGAGAAATATGAATTGATGGCCCATATTAGCTAGACCATTTACTAGATGGGTTGGCCTATTAACTAGGGTGTCATTAGTTATTAGGGGCTTAATCTATGAGTATCGTGGAGGTATAGCCATAAGTGTTCTATGAGAGCTTGCATACTCTAAGGATTGGGTGGTTTGCATGGACTAATCCTTGCTACCCATTATGCTTTGGGTATTAAGAGGTCCATATGGGTTGATCCCTACTACCTGTGTTATTATGGATGTTTGGAGGATTGCTTAGGCTAATCCTTGCTATCCACTAATGTATAGACTTAGGATATTGGAAGGTCCACTAGGGCTACTCCTTACTATCCCACTTGTTTAGAGGTCTAGTCGAACTTATCCCATTATGTATTGGGAGGTTCTACGGAGCTTATCTCTACTACTGGATGGATAGTGTGTATAGAAGTCAAGGTTTGTAGTGTGGTCCACTATACAAAATAGATCCCATTATCAAGTGTTTAATAGTGTCTCCCGAATATGGGCCTAAAGTAATGATAAATGATAAATTAAAAGAGATAATGTGATGAAAGAACTAGGTATGACTAGGAATAGGTTGATGTAAAACATTTTTTATCAGAACGTATAATAAACCCATTGACAGAGTGAGTTAAAGGTACAAGGATAGATATATAAGGACTTAAAAATATGTGGCATGTAGCATGCAAAAATGTAATAATATGTTAAAACTATCACATAGACTAAACATAAAAAAGGGTAAATACATTAGTAAATAAATACTCTTTGACATTAATTTTTAAGCATATGAGATAGGAGGATTTATAGAGAGGAAATAACTAAATCTAATAATCTAAGTACTCCTTAAGAATTGTAGTGTGATATTGATGTATACACTTAATTTAATAATCAAAATGCTTACTTGAGAATGGAAAAATGATAGTAATGTATACCTATAAACAAATGGTCTTTCATGCATGCTTGATGTATGTGTTTTATTCAATGCATACTTCATTAAATTCACCCCTGAGTGCATACTCAGTGTGTTGATTTCTTTGATACACAGGTGTCAGATGATAGTTAGCAATACCACCTTATGTAGCAGTGTTGTAAAAGACTACCATAGGGGATATACCATTGATACTTACATGTATCAGGATTTTACTAGTGGCTTTCATGTTTATAAGGGGTTCTGATATTAAGTGCAAATGTATACAAACTAATGTATTAGAATACTTCGGCTAAACTACATGTAAAGTTACATTCTGAACTATATAAACATGTATATATATCTATTTATAATGAGTTACTGATTTGATTGATGTATATGCTCCTGATGGAGATGATTTATGATGATATTATAGAGTGTTATTAGAGTGTCAGATGGACCTATTAATAGTGGTGATGTTTAAGTACAGGTTTGGAAGTGTTTTCTTATAGGTGAGATTTTCTTTAGGTTCTCACTAAGTTAGCCAATATGCTATAGGAATTTATTTTATTTTGTTTCATAATATATATTTATTAATGCCTTTTCTTACATGGTCAAATATGAAAAGGGTAGAGCAGAACAAAGATGGGATACCTTCATGAAGTGACATCTCTTATTCATTCTAGCAATATATTGAATAGGAGTTGTAACAAGTCATGAGTATGATTCTAAACACTAAGAACCTTCTCATAGCTCATGGGCTCGTGCTCCTCTAGTATGGTTATTTCCTTTTCCTAGTTAATGAGAAATCCATGTCTTTTTGGAATAATCCTACCTCTAGTAGATCATCAAGGACCTTGTGTTTCCATAGGTTCTTCTATTATCTCATCACTACGAGTAATAGAATTGGGATTAGTTTGTTGATTTACTTTAATTTATTGATCTTGAACTTCATCAAGTTCTATTTTACTCTAACTATCTTTCATGAGAAACTTTTTCTCTAGAAATGCTATGTGCTTTGAAATAAACACCCTTTATTCCAAAAGAAGATAGAAGTAATATCCTAGAGTTTCCTTTCGTTACCCTATAAATAAGCATCTATCAAACTTAGCTTTAAGCTTATCTGATGTTATTCTCTTTACATATGCAAGGCATCCACATACCTTGATATATGAAAGAATAGGTTTCTTGTTATACCAAATTTCATATGGTGTAACATCAATCGACTTTGATGGAATTCTATTTCAAAGATAAATAGTAGTTATAATACATAACTCCAAAATGATCTAAGCAACTTTACAAAGCTTATAATGCATCAAACCATGTTTAATAGGGTTTAATTTCTCTTTTAGGATTGGACATTATGTTGTGGTGTGTATAAAGGAGTCCATAAAGATAATATACCATTATCTCTAAGACAACTCTAAAATTCATGTCTTAAGTATTCTCTCCCTCAATCTAATCAGAGTGTTTTAATACTTCTACCAAGCTATTTCTTAACATAATTTTTGAATTCTTTAAACATTTCAAATTCTTTAGATTTTTACTTTATTAAGTACACATACTTATATCTAGAGTAATCATCAATAAAGTTAATAAAGTAGAGAAACCCACCACTTCTATGTATGGCTATAAGTCTACATACATCTATATGTATAAGGTCTAAAAGCTTATTAGCATATTCACCTTTTCCACTAAAAGGTGTCTTTGCCATTTTGCCTAATAAACAACACTTGTATTTTTTTAATATATTCACAATTAAATGAACATAAGTCACCAAACTTGTGTAACTTAGACATACACTTCTCATTTATATGCCTTAAATGATAGTGCAATAAGAAATATGCTTTTATGTTATTGACATTTTTATCTCTTGCTATTAATACCTTAGAGTTCATTTTGATTATCAGAAATATAAATTCCATTAACATTAAATTCAAAGTAATATAAAACATTGTCTTTATAAATTGAGCACCCGTTAATATTATTATTGTTAATATCAAAATCTTGTTCAGCAAGACAAGATGAAGAAAAAATGTTCTTGCTTAAGAAAGGAACAAAATAACAATTATCATGTTCTAGTACAATTCTTGAAGGAAAATGCAAATGATATGCTCCAATAGCTAATGTAGCAACTCTTGCTTCATTTGCTACTCATAGGTCAACATTACACTTACTTTTATTAATCTCAATAACATTAATCCCTAAAGTTGAAGCATCACATGCTTCCTCTTCGCTAGATATATGAGGTAAGCTTTGTAGTTCTTACTTTTAGGACCAGTCTCTTACAGCTTTTATGGGCTTTCAACTAATTAGTTATAACTTTTGCTCCTATTAGAAAAAGCCTTAACTAGATTTACCATGTTTTTTATGATTATAGAATTAACTCTTAATTCTAATATATCATAAAATTATGGAATTAAAGCCTAATACATTCAACTCTTAAAGTGTCCTCTATTATATACAAATGAAATAATGTCTTAAATATAACATATCATTGCTTTATTAGATGATATTTGATGATCTAAGCATCATATGTCAATGTTTTTTCCGAAGTTTGTGAGACATAAGGACAATCATATTACTATCCCTATGTGCTTTTGAAAAAGCTTCCTACATCTAGTTAGAAATTTCATCATCTAAAGGAGATGGAATATATGCGCCACATATATTTGTCTTTTCACTTCTAAGAACTATTCTTAGATTTCAAAGTCATTTAAGTCAATATTGGAATAATTTCAAGTTCAAAGAAATTATGGTAGTGATGAAGTATGTGAAAATGGAATCACAATAGAGTATGATCATATATATATATATATATGAAATAATTTTATAGTTTCTAAAATCACACACTAATCCTAATATTTTATTATAAACTAATAGCCCTCACTAATTAATCTAAGAAAAGCCTATTGAAAGCTCTCCTAATAGGTTAGTATTCATTTTGTTTAAGGTCAAAGCCTTAATTATGCTCCGGAAGCCTAACCATTAACTAAATTGTGATAATCTTATGCAACTACTAATTATTAGACATGTATCACATACATATTTACCTAATCTTGCCTTATGATTACTAGCTTTAAGAATGCTCCACAAACTAATAATCATGCTAAGATGGACATATTAATATGATTTAAACATAGTATAGCTTAAGTATGTTTAACAATATAGTACTAAAGCACACTTTTGTTTAACTCATATTAATAGAAGGTTTACAAGTCTTATATTGTCGAGGGATTTCTTCAAATTAAGTCTCATTAGGGTCGTATACTTTTATATGCTCTTGCAAAGGGATTTCACATGCTTTAACATGCACATGCATATTTAATCTCCTTAAATCATACATATGCTATGTAATAACAATAAATATATGAGCTCAATATGGACTTTTACTATATTGATTAACTTGAATCAAAGGAAAAGAATTTGGGCAACACTTTGTGTAATTATGCATGAATTACAAATCCAATAAGAAATAAAAGAACACTTTAATCTACTTCTCCTTTATCTTTCTAAGTGGGCCTTTTTCTCAAATTTTGCTCCTTGTATTTCACACCCCTAATCTAATCTTATGAAATCTAATTACATAGCATATAAATTAGAAGACCTCATATTACATGTTAAGGGAATTAGATGAGAAAAAGAAATATATCAGAGAAATAAAAGAAAGGGCATAGACATGCAAGCCTAATATAACCAAAGAAAAATTTCATGCATTGCAGATCAATCTCATTGGTCTTCATCCATAACTAGCCTTTATAGAAAATGTACACCCTTAACATGCATTTCTAATGCACATAATTAACTTGCAATTTTCTTATCCCAGTTGGTTGAATTTAGTTTATTTTACAACCCTCGCAAAATTAATAAGCTTTGTCTGATTGACTTTGTTAAATTTTAAATACAATAGTTAATCTCATTAATCCAATTCTCATTAATCTAATTAATCAAATTAATTCCATATTTAGACATACTTTCCAATTTAGAAGCCATTTCATAAAAGGAAAAAATTTAAATCTAATTGAAAATTATTTTTGGGATTCTCAGGCTTTATATGCTTGAAAAAGTTAATTTTCTTCCTATTATTGATCTAATAAATAATTAATTTACAAATTTAATTATTTAGTACAATTAATTAATTAAATTTTTAGCAATTTTAGAAGTAAATTCCAATAAATCATGGAAGTATTTCATTTGAAATTTTGAATTTCTCTAATGCCAAAAATCCAATTTCTAGCATTTACCAATAAATCAATTTGTATTGTTTTGTGAAATAATTGTTCCAAAAGATTTTAACACCAATTTAAATAATTGTTCCAAATGATTTTGAGACTAGTTTAACAAAGCTTGAATGTATATAACCATATACAATGACAAACTAAATTAATCCAAATTAATCAATTCAATTAATCTATAATGCCCCAAAGGATCCTAGTGTTATGAATAGTATTTCTTACATTGTGAATAATGGTTTCCCAAGGCTAAGGGCACTAATTTTATTAAATGGAAGTATTAATCATAACATAATTTTAGGTGAAATTTGAAGTAAAAATGATGTCATTTAGATGGTTAAAAACAATAGTTATGTTTTGGAGCACTACTATGTGAATAGTGACGTAGTTTTAGCTTAATAGTAAAATATTCAAAAGTTGCTCAGAAAATTTTGAGATTTATATGACCTAATACTTAAAAATTCTAAATAGCCTAATGGTGCTAGAATTAGAATTTTTAGAGATCAAGAAGTATTTTTATTAAAATTGGGTTTTATAATTTATGGCATTTTAATTAGGTTTTTTGCAGTTTTTGAGCTCTGATTTTTAGAGGCTTATCAAACATTAATTAATCGAAATTTTGGGAGTTAAATTGGAGTAAATAAGGTAAGTCTTAGTTCTATTTTTTTAAAAAAAAAAAAGGAAAAAGAGAAGAAAGGACTAATTTCTCCCAAAACCCACACATATATATAAGTCAATGTTCACTTAACATAGTCAAACATAGAATAGTGTCAAAAACTCTGCCCCCTCCTCTATTTTCAGCCAACAATCACCAAAGAAGAAATCATGATTTTTTACTCTTTATTCCTTAAAAATATCCCATATTTGGCCACAAAAATTGAATGGCAACACCTTCATAGCCTCTAAATATCATGTTAAGCAAAAATTTATGAAAAAGTTAGACGAAATGCTCAATTTTACACCCTGATGAATAGTTACTAATTTTTTGCTCAGGTAAGTTTTTCTAAACTCCAACATTTTTCCTATGTTCCTTGAGTTCCTATAAGAGTTTTATGTTGCCAATTTTTATTTTTATTGATCATATGATTTTATATGGATTTTAATGAAATGAATCTTTAATTTGCAATTGAGCAAGGCAAGAAATTGACTGATAAAGTGAAGTAAAAGGCATAGTTGAGCCTTATGAGTGTGTTTTGACACGAATTATAAGTGTAATTGATATAAAATGCCTAATTTATTTATGCCCTAAGTGAATGTATGTGTATGTGAAAGTGTGCTTATGAGTAATTATGATTAAATAATTTATTTGCTATGTATTAATGATTAGGCCATGATTTTATATGTTATGTAATATATTTAAGATGATCAAAATGATAATGTGAGTATGTTGTTCTTATGGCCAAAATTGATGTTAAAATGCATATGGAGAATTATGTGCAATATATGAGTGTATTAAAATGAATATAGGTTAACATGCTAATGGCCTAAATTATATGAAGCATATGAATAAATAAAAAGCATGGTGAATGTATGATAAATGAAGGAATTAAGGGTGCACTAAGGGTGGCAAAAATTTCATAGTGGGTATATTTATGTGCATATTACACCATTATGCAATTACCATGTGCAAAGTGCATTTATATCTAACTACTAAATAAATGCATACTTTGATTTTTATTGGTGTATGGCAAAATGAATAGAGGCATGAATGTGTAATCATGTTAATGTTAGAAATACATTGAAATGTAGATGTAACAATTTAAATGAGCTTATTGAATTGAGATTGGTATATGTGTATATATATGAAAAGTGATGTATATTATGTTAAGGATTATATTGGGCTAAATTTTACCATATTGTGGCATGCCAAAATTAATTGTTGCCATTGATAATGGAATTTCAATATATCATATAAGCTATATATGTGCTCTTTAATGAGCTATGTTGGTCGAATTATATGGTGTCTATATGTTATGATTTTATTCATGATAAATGACTTATGGTGATGTCAATTAGTATATATTGAATAATTAAGGCTTTATATATGCATAATTAGTAATACAAAAACATTAGTTGTTTTAATGCTAAATGACATCTAATTATGCATTGTTATTGAATATGATGCCTATTCTATGTATCATGCAAATAAAATTTGTTCAAGAATCATAATGACATAAAAATGGTAAAGTATGGGTAACATAAGCTAATTAAACTAAAGTAAAGTGGCAAAAATAAAAAGAATATATTTAATAGGCCATTCGAGTAAAACAACCTAGATGGATTGGTTAACCGATCAATTAAGGTTATTAGAAGATACTAAGGTACATCTGTACCTTTTTTTGGTGGCTAATGAGGCTAGGCTAATTGAAAAACTTTGGGTATATGCTATATTAGTCTTTGAGCCTACATTCAAACATGAAGCCTTAAGTTCATAATTGGTCATAATGACTTTATACATGTTATGTTAGTATTCAATTTTATGTTATCTTCGATTTATAGACCTATGATATTTTTTGCTAATGGCACTACGTTATACTTAGTCTTCGAACTTATGTTAGCAGGTGGCTTTCGGGTTATTTAGAGGTTGTACTAGCTATCCACCCTTGCTATTTAAAGGATTCTTGTTTTCTTTGATATAGGTATTAAATTAATGATAATAAGAAGATTTACATAAAGAAATCCTACAAATTACATATTATTGATACTATGCATCATATTATGATATATTTTAATTTATGGTATGTTTTTATGATTCAACACTCGTATTGCACATATACACCTACTATAATGCTTATGTGATGTTTAATGTGTTGTAATGCCTGTAAGCTAATATCTATATATGAATGAATGAGTAAGATATAGCATCTTCAATCAATTACACCACTAAGCTATTTCTTAACGCATCGTGTTTTCTTTGGGATACATAGGTTTAAGAAGAACAGTTTAAGATAAAGCCTTGATGTGACAAGATCTAAAAGAGAAGGTTTTTCTTTTGGTATACATTTTGTTGTATATAAGTTATGTGATGTAAATGTAAAAGCACTCATATATTGTAAATTGAGGAATATGGGCCTGAATTGTATAATTATGTGTTTTAAAGTTGCTAATGTTTTAAAGATCATTTTAAGATGTTTTAATTGTATGATATCTCTTCTTGAGGTTGAGATTGTGTTTTGGGTTGTTGATAGATTTAGAGTGATAAGAGGATCATGAAGGTTGTGGAATGAGTTTGAAATGATATGGAAGTGATTGATTTCAATATAGGTTGCTATTCATATTTGGGATAGTGTCCTAGAACAGCTATTATGCTGTCGAATTTTTGACATGAAAATTCCAAAATTTGTTTTCAAAAAAAGTTTTTGAAAATTTTTCTAACACACATTTTTATGATAAAGGCATTTTATTTAGAATGATTATAAGCATATTTTAATATGTTAAGATACAGTAGTTCGGACAGCTTTCTTGTGTGCATGCTCTCTATTTAGGTCCGATGAACGAATCGATTAGAGGGTGTCACATTATCAACTCAAAATTAATTTGTTAATCACTACTTGTTGCAAATACAGTGTATGTTTTGAATCCAATTCATATGTAATAATTTTTAGGCATTCATAATATTCAAATTAACATTATAATTATCCAATAATTATGAAAAATAGTTCTAGAATTGAGTAGAAGCAAAATCAAATTTAGACACCAATGATAAAAGCTTAATTAGTTTTATAAAAGCTATCAACAACTAAAATAAATTTTAAATAATTATTTTAATAATCAAATAAATTCCAATTTTATTGATCAACCCCTAAATTACTTTTCAATCACTCAAGAATATATGAATAACAATTTGGAGCTATATAATAAAAATAAATGATTCAAAAAAATTTACCTTAATTTAGACATTTTTGTATTGAAAAAATAGTTTGAAAATTTTGTTTAACAATTTATAAAAAATGACCAAGAAAATCCTATTTTATTGGCCAGATTTAAAATTAAGTTGCCATGCCTTAGGAACATAGGAAAAATGATTTGTCTACTAAACAAAATTTACCAAAACTATTTGACAGGCGCTATTAGCCATCAAGAGTTTACTATTTAATTAATTATTTTAATTGCAAAATAATATCAAATTTTATGAATTAGCCCCAAATTCTAAATTTACAATTTTAAGAACCAAAAAATAAAATTTAAGGATAAAACTAAATAAAAAACTAATTGAAATGAATAGCAAAATTTTAGTCAGCAAACACAACAAATTTTCACAATTTTGGTTTATTTAAGCATATAAGATCCCAAAAATTTTCAAAGCAAGAAACAAAATTATTTCTAATTAATGTCAATCCATATCTAACAATTAGAGAAGGAATAAAACTAAAAAAGCATATACAAATTTAAACTAAAATTTTAAAGCTCAACCAAGAGATAAAGACAAATTGCAATAGTTTCAACTTTTCAATAAAAACCTTACTTTGATAACATTGTTAGTTTTCATGGACTCATGCATAGTAGAAAATAAAACATTAATGGAATCCTAATAAAGATTGGAACATTGAAATATATAGAAACAAAAATTTATTTTAAAAAAAATCAGAGAATAAAAATTTATAGTAAATTATCTTTGTTATTCCTATAAGCAGCTTTCCTTTTCTTTTGCTCTTCTCACAGGGTAATCACAAACCACAATGATCCTTAGTTGGGAACACCTCTAAGGTATCCACATGAGAAATAGCTAGAGTGAGGGTGTGTAATTTTTCCAAGTGCTAGTAGAAAATTGTATAGATGAACAAAATAAAAGGAAAAGTGGAATGATAGACAAATGAGACCTTTTTCTGACAAAATATTTGTCTATAATGCATTTGTGGTGGCTAATTATTAGTTTATGCCATTTGTACTCCTTTTTAGGTTAGCTTTAGACAATTAAAAGATGACTTTAGAAAGCTCCACAAGAAAGCTGCAAGCATAGGCTTCCCAATCATATACACATAGGCCCATCAAGCTCATGCACAAATTGAAAATGGCTTAGTGGGCTTATGGCTTAATAGCACCACTTAATTAATCTCCTAAAGATTTTATGTAAAGCCCTTTTAACCCTTAAAAGATCCATATAAATCAAAACTAAAAAGCTTTGCCAATTGGACTCCATAAGTTCTAGTTTTGGAAAACCTAGATTTCATTTCCAGAACTACACTAAGTTGATTTTTGAAATCCCTAGTTCTGGTTTCCTAATTTGTCATTGAGCTCTATGATTAATATATTCTCTCGGTCTTTTTATTCATTTGTTAATGATATCTCATATCATTAATCCATTGAATGACTTTGAATCTCCTTTTGTTTCTTATAGTGTGTGACCTTATGGGTTTTTTTTATGCACGTTGGTAGCACACAGTACATAATAGTCCCACTACAACTAGGATTCTTGTTTTCCAATCTTATTTGCCTATTAATTGATTCACAATCAATTATCTAGTTACATAAAGGTCCAAAGTGGCATCTAGCCATACAATAAGAATACCTAAGTGTTGGAAAGTCTAGTGGTTTGACTTAAACTTTTAATATTTAGTTAAGGTGTAATAAACTCCTTTCACCATATTTTATCCCTTCTAGTTTAGAGTATAGACTTACGTCAACTCAATGACTAGGTATGTCTAATTAAGCTGAGGACAAATTATTTTTATAATTTCACCTTTATTCAAAAAATACCCTTTGTGAATCCCATTCACACATGGGATCTTTATTTGGCCAAAGATTTTTGAATAAAGATTACTTATCAGAACTATGTGATAAACTCATCACTATAATTTGAGGTTGTCAATCCTTTATTGACTACTATCATATATTCAATTATGTCATGCCATACCAAAGCACCATGTTATGTATAATTCTTGTTCAAAGTAAAGGCTTTGGTGTTAAAATATATCACTCCATATTTTAGACAACAAGTGATCTCAATTCTGAGGATACTTGCACCACTGATATGATGAGATACTTTCACTAACATAGATTAAGTATCTATGTGAAAATCTAATAGTAGGTCTCCGAG
>CANXYI010418231.1:0-17810 GCA_948208565.1 Hura crepitans | reverse complement strand
ATATTGATGCAATTAGAGATGCTTTAACTTGGTGTGAGTTTTTTACTTAAGTAGTTCTTAGTTAAACTCTACCTTAAGCTTTGCAATTCCTTATGTAGTGCCAACTTTTTCTTTGTTGTCAGATCTTTGATGTTGGTTCTTGGTTTGTTTTATTTTGATAGGAAGTTTAAGAAAGGAATTCTTAAACTTATAATACTTTTATGAGGCTATTCAAGCAACTAGGCATTATTTATGCAATAAGATTTTCATATAGAAGAGAGCCACCTGTTTATGTTTTATTGATTACCCTTTTGATTATTGGTACTTAAAGTATAAAGATAATTATTTTAGACCCCTCTTTTTTTTTGTAAAAATGGGACTAACATTAAGCTCAATATTGATGTGAAAAAGAGTTTTTAAAGGCCTAGCTAGCACTACCACCTCAGATTCCATTTAATGATTATTTTGATTGCTTGTATCAAGAACTTAGCCTAGAATATGGAAGACAATTTTTAGGATCCTTCATACATGCCCATAGGGTTAATTATGAAGCTAACCTAAGGCTTGTTTAGTTATGAGGGTTGATTGGAAATTTGATGTAAGGTTTTGGTTAGAATGTTTAGGGTTTTAGTGTTTTTAGGCTTTTAAATGACTATCTAAAGGAAAGATTTATAAGGTTTAAGCTATAGGGATAAGAATGAAATATTATACGTGATAAGAATGGAAGATCATGAGTGATGAGAACAGAAGGGTACTCGTATTTGTTTAAGAGGAGACAAATTTAAGGTGTTTGATTCCTTGGATCTTTTGGGCTAGGATTTGGTAAAATGCTAATTGAGTTGAGATTTTAACCCTATGGGAATATCTTATTTGCTAGTTACTTTTTTTTCAATCTTTTGGCCCCTATTTTATCCTCATTTTCGTAAGTTTAATTAGTTTAGTAGTTGAGTATGGGATAAACTCCTCTTTTTATTTATTTATTTATTTATTATTATTATTATTATTATTATTATTATTATTATTATCATCATCATCATCATCATCATCATCATCTCTCCTCTCTTTTATTGAGAGCTATTAAAAATGTGATCCAAGATGCTTACATATGCTAAGATTAAATAAACTAGTCCTAATTAAATTAATGTCATGTATGCAATAATTATCAATAAATGTGCTATCGCATCGCAAAATGTTATATGAGGAAAATAAAGGTGGGAACATTTCATTGAAAAGATAAAGGTGAAGTTTTTGAATTCTAAAGTATGTATGAAACACTTTCAAAAAAATAACAAAAAGTCAAGGTACAAGCTTGAAGCTTCCTTGTGATTAGATAGCTAGTAGGTGAGGTTTAATCTTCTTTGGTGGATGGGTTGGCAAGATCCTGAATGGCAGTCTAAAGAGCTTAACACTTATCATTATGAAGCTCGATTTGCTGATGATATTCATAGAAAAGGTCATGATGATGGCCAGACATATGCAAGGTTCTTAAAGGCTTGTATGGGAAAGGCATCAGTTTCCCCTTTATTGCTAAGTTCTTAAAGTTCCATGATAGAGGCTTATCTTTAATCGTAAGGCATCTTAAAGGCTTATTCTTTAGGTAATTGGAGCAAGGCCTTTTCTTATTTGGATGCTTTTATTTCATCTCTTGTCATTGTGAATATTTGGCATTTGGAATAGAGTTAGATAAAGTATTAGCTAGATTGCTTGTGATGAGATCTAGCCTCTTTTATTTGAAGGCTATAAGAGCTTTTTTAAATTGGCCTTAAGTAAAGAAGTCTCTTGTGACCCTTCAACCATAGACTGAATCATTGTAGAAAGTTTCTTAGCATTTATCGTGACTTTCACCTCTTTTCTAAAATGATCCAAGACTTTCATCACCGCTTTTCAAGAAATAAGGGCATCTTGGTCATCATCCATATTATGAGATAGGATTTAGGTGATCTTTTGGATGGAGAAATAGTGGTTTATCAATTGGCCAATCACAAAGAAATGTTTAGCTATGCTAGCCAATAATTGGTTTCTAATGGCTGTTAACCACAAGGGGTTAGTACGATGTATGATAGAAAATTATTCGTGATGTATGTATACATACATACATGATATGTAGCATAGACAAACACATACAAGTTGCCTTCTAATCTTATTCCTTCCACACATATGGTTTATCTATAACTGTCCTAAGTAGGCTTTATTTAAGTGTTAATAGGGAATGCAAGAACACGAATGCTACATAATTTCAAATCGATAGTGTAATGCTCCTTATTCTAAGCAAACAAAAGGTTTTGACAATTGTTGTATGAATTCTAGCCATTTTAAGATAAAAATTAGTTTAATCTATCCTAGTTATAAGGCCCAATAGTTTAAACCTTGTCTTTTAAGAAAAGGTGAAATTCATTTCATAATAAAAGTCCATATCACATACAAATGCAATTTATTTAGTATACTAAGGGGAAGTATATCTAGGCCAATTACATAGGCTGTGGTATAGTCCATTTATAAGGCTATTATCCTCTAAATGAGGTTCCCCCAATAGGTCTTACTAAGCAAAGGTAATAATAACCTATTGGTTCACCATTTTATATACCATTTAGGTACGAGGCTTGGAGTGATGATTATCATCCTAAATAATCCACCAAATTGAGTAAAAATGGCTTCATGCTTGAGAATGCCATTAATGGTAAAAAGGGATGCCTAACATATTTTAAAGCTCTAGCATGATATGTAATTTTAGGAAATGATAAACCTTAGAACTAGATATTCAACTAATATTAATTATAGATTACTTTTAGAGCAAATTCTCATAAAGGACTCCCCAGAGGAGTTGCTAACTAGAGGTACCTCAACCGTGGGTGCTCAGGTCAGATTGGAATGGGCCTTTAATTAAAAGGCACATTTCCATTTGATGCAAGGATAGGAGCTCGAGTGTCTTTCACAAGGCAATTTACCTAGTGGTGAGTTTGAGTCACCACCTGAGTGGTTAGTCCAGAAAGTAAACCAAAGAGATTCTAGGTTCATAAAATTCCCTCTTATTCATACCCACCACATAATACCAGTTTTCATCTCGACATTGCTAGTTTTTATCAAATTCCTCAAAGCACGTGATTATTATGATTAAAATAAATAAACACGTTTGCATATCAAAAGTAATTAAAATTAAAAGCAAATAAAATATCACATTAAAACAATAATATCCAACATGCATGAAATTAGGCCAATTTATTAAATCAAAGACATTAGTCCAAAATCATTTTATTGGATAGATAGAACATAAGTTTTAAAAATGATTTATTAAAAATGTTTACTTTATTTATTAACATAATTTTCTAGGAAATTATGGAACTTTAGTTCCAAATCCTTTTTATTAGTTAAGACATTTTACTTTTTATTCAATAAAACCATTTTGGTTATTGGAACATTGGTTCCAAATTGATTTTATTAATTAAAACATTTTATTTAAAACTTTTTATCTATTCAATTTTACAAATAATTTTGTCATGATAGGACTTTAGTCCTCAAAAGTATCCAAATTAAAACACCTTATATTCTCAAATTAAAATAATTTTGGGCATTTGAGGACTTCGGTATTTTTTTTACAATTAAAACTTTATTTTTTATAAAACATTTTATTATGACTTTAATTTTTTTAATTGGACCAAAAATCATTTTAATATACTTGTTACAACATGGATGGAACTATATAGGAATATATTTTAAACAATTACAACAAAAAATCCTACTATAAATAATCTAAAAAAGTTGATAAAAATAATTAATTACAAACCCTTTACATGAATACATAAAAATAGATTTGCTGGGATAAAGCCAAGTTTGTGCAGATTATAAGAACATCTAAGCCAAATCTATGTGGACCATATGAGCATATAGTATAAGTCTGCGTAGACTTCTTTCTCTATAGAACCCAACATGTTCTCAAACACAAGAATAGAAAGTTTAGGATAATAACATATTATCCATGAGGACCTTATTACATGCAATAACTAAAGGAAATCGCATGTAATGTAACTTAAAGAAAAATAAGTCTGCATGGACCCAATCTTTATCGAAGGAGGTTCATATGGACCATAAGATAATCATAGAATGCTAAAAAGCAAGTGTGACAAAAGTTTTAAATGTAGGTCCTTATGGACCATGCATGACAAAATGCTTATTACAAAACTAGGTCCATGTAGGTATAGCTCTTCACAAAAAGGGGTCCATGCAAACTACATCGACATTATAGAAATGTAAAAAAAAAGTAATAATAATCATCTTGAAAGCCTCAATAACAAGTATTCATATAGATCTCAAAAATAGAAGGCACATATAACAATCAGTTTATGCAAACATAAACTTCCTTTTATAGCCGTCCATACAGACGTATACATAGACACAAAATGCCAAATGAAAGGCAGTCATGGCTACCCTATAAAAAAATGCAAGAATGAAAGATAAATGTATAGAAATAGAAGCATTAACATATATAAATGAATGAATTAAAGAACAAATAAAATAAATGTACAAATGATCTCCCCTATCCATATAGAGTAGACCCATCAGAATGAGTCATTTAAAGCTTAATTCTCATAAAGGATAATCAATCTAAAAAAAGAAGATTTAAATAAAAGAAAAAATGTAGCACTAATATCAAATGTAAATCCATATAGACCATATAAAACTTGGTATCTAGAGATTTAGGTCCTCATAGACATAGTTCCTCATAAGAAGAGGTCCATGTGAATTACACATAAAACAAAATGCTAAGATGTAACTCATTAAAATGAACCAAATAGATGAAAAAGGAAAAGATCTCCTCTATCTAATAGAGTAGACCTCTTAAAGTATATTTTTTTAACACTACATTTTTATAAAAGATTATAGACCTTAAGAAAAGAAAGAAAAGACAAATAAAAGGAGAACAAAAAATTAAGCAATGAAAGAAAAAAGATTAAATGATAATTAAATGAATGAAGGAGAGCCCTTTATAAGGGTTTCTTTAGGATTTTCACCTTAAATATGGAGTTTCTTCAACTTTTGTAAGGTTAGGCCATTTTAAAGTCAAGGAAAATGGTGGTTTCTTCATGCTTTATCAATAAAGGATTAAGTTTTTTTTAGGTTTTCTAGTGAGGGAGAAGAATAAGATAAGAAGAGAGAGGTGCTAAGTGTAAAAAGGATACTTTTCTCTCTTTTCAAAATCCTCCCCTTTGTGACCAAAAAATGCTAGCCTTTTATAGTCCCCACAAAATTTTTCACAGGCTCTAACAGAGGATGTTTTCTAGCCATTTGAAAGGTGGTCTCAGAGCAACCTATGAACGTTTAGATCTATACGGACTTTAAATGTAAAGGTCCTCGTAGAATTGAGAGTAGGTCTACATGAACCTATATCCTTATGAAAAGAGGTCTGCAAAGACATTAGCAGAATCTATGCTGGTAGGGTCCATACAGACCTAAACCCTTATGAAAGGAGGTTTACATGGACATCATGTGTTGCCCATTAGACATCTTCTTTAGGCTTTTTAAAGGTGTTTCTAAGTTTTGTTTTAGATTTTTCTTGGTTTTTAGGCCTCCCCTTAAATCTCTTGAGAAACATCCAGCATTAAGGAGTTTTATCATTAGAAATCCCTTAAATTAAAAGCATCTTGAATCCCTGTGTCTACACCACTATAGCAAAAATCACATTAGAGTGGAAGCCTAACCACTCACCCATAATCATCACTTTTTCCTTATCAATTATCTTAAGTGTTATCCTTTTAAGTCTATAATCCACCATCACTTAATGCTTGTAAAGCCAATCCATGCCCAATATCATATCAAACTCATCAAAGGACAATTCAATCAAGTTTGCTAGGAACTCATATTCCTGATGTTTTAAAGGACAATCTCTATATACATTGTTCAGTAGAACATTATGCCTTAATGGATTAGTCACTTGTATATCATGTTCAAGTTGTTAGTTTCAAGGCTCCACTTATGTGGTAATGCAATACATATGTATGAATGTGTGGATCCAAGGTTAATCAATGCATGCACACAAGTATCAAAAAGTGAGAATATACCAATGTTGACATATAGAGCATCCTCCTCTTTGGCCTGAATATCATAAATATGAGTTAGAGCATGTGGCTTTGGCCTCTAAACTATCTCAGAAGTTGCTCTCTATGGACCTTTATTGGTATCTTATCTCTTAAGTCTCCTGTTAGTTGGTGCAAAATATATAACATATCGTGGTTACTATCTACCACTTATCCTATTAAGGCAATCCCTAAGCCTATGATCAGTTGCTCCATACATAAGATAGGCTCCAGTTAGTCTCTAACATGTGCCTCCGTGTGACCTTCCACAATGTTCACATGGTTATGTAGGTACAATTTTAGTAGCTGATCTTGGGGCACTAGCTACTAATGCTACCCCACAGTTTCCTTTGATGGAATTCTTATTTCTAGTAGTAGAACCCTATGTCTAACCCTACCAAAAATAGCCCTTTTACATCTTATTAGAAGCAAATATAGCATTATTGTACCCTTACCCCTTTTATTTTGTTCAATATTCCTTTTATTCTATATTAGCTTATTGATTTCCTTTATCTCCTTAGCAGCTAACACTAGCTTAAAGAAATCCTTGATTTTACTAGTAGCTCCACTAACTTGAATGTTGTTACACCTTAACTTTTGATATGGATTTACAAATGCATAGAGAAGGAATTAGATGAAAAAGTGGAGAATAAATGAGATATAAGGATCGAGTAGAATCGATTTATATGAAAAATTGATGGACAAATGATAATGGGACATAAATGGAATTTTAAGAAAAGATCGAGGGCATTATTAGAAATTCATATATAACTGTGAAATAATAGAGTATAATTATGAAAGAGTAATATGGAACAAATATTGGTAATAAAGATGATGAGAAATTATGGAAATGAGGTTAGAGAGACAATATATGGTGAATAGTAACCCTGGGTTGTGATTAGTGCTTCTTAGGAACTTGAGTAGCACTCACTTGACTAGATGAAAACATTATTAGTAAGTGAATTTTAGGTAAAATAGGAGATGAAAATGAGGTTTTTAAGGACATTAAAAATAAAAAAAATATGGATCCCAGTAAAAAATGAATAGTAACTTTGATTAGAGCTGAATCATAAATTCATCAACTTTAACTAGATTGACCCAAAGGTTGAATAAGTTGATGCTCAAATATTGTGAGACATTTAAAATCCATGGAGTTATAATTTATTTGGTAAAGGAATAACTAAAAATAAAATAAGGAAAATATGAGAAATTAAGATAAAAAGAAGAATTATATGGATAAATATGTAAAGACTTTTGTGTAGGGATTTTATTTTGACCATTGGATTAAATAGTAAATAAGAGATCTCAACCCTTAGATAAGAGATTTTTCTCAGGGAAATTTGGATAAAGAAAAATAAATTTTTACTAGGTGGCAAAATCTTAACCCTACAATTGTCATTCCATTAAATCTTAGCCATTATATAGTTTTAATTATAAAAATAGGAGGATAGAAAGATAAAAAAAATCCCACCTTCACCTTCTCTCATAGTCGAAATTATCTCTTTCTCTCTCCATTTTCTTTCTTTAATCATCAATTAAACCATCAATGTCTTGCCTTTAAAGGTTAATTCACCATATCCTTTCCATTAGCCACCAATTGATTTCAAGAAATTTTGAAGATAAATGATGGAAAGAGAGGTTTAAAGTTTAGATGAATAGTGACCGGTGAATAAGTAAGTCATTATTTATAAATTATAATAATTTTTATAAGGTATTTAAGGTTTTTAATCAAGTATTTATAGGCCAATTTGAAATTATGTAACTAACTAAAATTTTGGTAAATTTTTTTGAGAAAAACAATTATTAAAAAGATGGAATTAGGAGAATTAATGAGGGAAAGATGGAATTGATGGAAATAGAAGGATGTTTAATAGATTTAAAGCTTTATGAGGTTAGTTTATTCTTAAAACTTTGAATTCTAGATTTGGTATACATCATAAAATTGTAGTAGAGTTGAGTAGAGAGTAGAATTAGTAATTATTGATATGTCCTATGAAATGTTAAATGATGGAAATGAGGTATTGAATGCGAAATTGGTAGAAAAAAGAAATTTTGTAAAATGGTGAGTATTGCAAGATTTTGATAAAAATTAGACAAGGATGATTTAATCTAATTAGCATGACAAAAGCAGTATTAGATGATGAACATAGGGATTAAAAGTTTTAATGACTATAGTGAGAAATTTTAGGCATACATATGTTATAGAATTTGTTACATTTGTATTTAAATAAAGTAATTAGTGGTTTTAATATGCTAGATGTGTAATTAAGTATAAACATAAAGCTTTGAAGTATTAAATTATAAGAATAATAGGTAGAATAAAAAAAGTAAATAGACGCTAAAATTTAGTCAATATGGGAATTAAAATTTATTTCATGTATATATGTTAAATGATAAAAATTATGGAGGACTTTATATAATGGCAAATTAAAAAAAATAAAATGCTGAATAGAGGTAGAATTTAGTAAATAAAAATATAAAGGGAAGTTGTAAGCCTAATAAAATTTCTTATCTTATTCATAATGAGTAAATTTTCATATATATGTAGATGATAATAATGATTTAAGGGATGTAAAGAACCAATATATACATGGCGATATTTTGATTTATAGAAAAAAGAATAGAGATAATTGAACTAGATTCAATTGAAATTAATAACTTAGAGGAAACATTTAAGAAACTAGTGTGTGTGTATAAGAAAGAGAGAAGACTAAAGAAATCAGAAATGTTAAAGTATAAATAAATAAGAATATATTGTGAAACTATAAGTTTAAGTTAATAATAAGAGAGTTAATAGTTATAAGTTATAGTAAGAATAAGTGAAGAAAAGTATAAGAATATGTAAATGAGTCTAAATAACATTAAGTACAAATGAGAGTTGCAAAATGGAAATAGGTCACATTATAGTGAACAAGGGATCGAAACATGAATAAACAAAAATGTAAAATAGTAATTAGAGATTTGATTTGTAAAGATGAAAAAAATAAGTCTAATGTTTTGGTAGTTGAGCCTATTCTAAAAGCATTTGCATCTTGCCGTCTTAGTGGGAATTATGTCCTTTGTGTATCTAAGGAGCCTCAAGAACTCTATCTCATACTTAAAGACAACCATTTATTTTTGTCTGAGCTGTATAAATTATCTGCATCTACTGTCACAACCAAATTCCTTAAACTCGATAATAGAACAAAATAACACAATAAATTGTATCTTTATAAAAAAATTATGGCAGTCTCACCATAAACCTGACATTTCCACTTGTAATGGAATTTTCAAAACTTTTAACAATCCAACAGAACCTCACAAAAAATCCCACATCTTGAAAATAACCATACATCAGTATCTTAGATACTCAGATAAGACATTTTAGAATATAATACTCACCAAGAATATTACAACCCAAAATATATCAACTATTCTCAAAAATAACTATTCAATAATGTATGTTACAAAAAACTTCATGCTTTCATATCTATACATCCCAAAAGAAAAGAAAACCAACAAATAACTTTAGATACACAACAAAAGATTTAAGATAGACCACAAATCATTAAGTCAATCTTCAAGCTTTATAGGCAACTCAATCAATTGATGATGGATCTAAAAATAAACCTTGAACCCAAAACCTGTATGTGGAAAACCAACCAACAAGCTAAGTTGTTGAGCGATTTAGTGGCGGTATAAACTTTGAAAAAAAGGCATAAAGATATATACATATATGAGATAATTCATAAATAATGAAACTAGTATTTAGAAATTTTAGCATATAACACTCAGTAAAACTAAACTTTGGTTATTAAACAAATAACATTGGTTCACTAACAAGTCACATATTCATTTTTCACAGCATGTTTTTACATAAATAACTTGTGATTGAGCAATATTCCATTAGCTACTCATGTAGTTGTAAAATGTGTACATACAAGCACAATACATTCAATTGTAAGAATTTTAAGCAATATTAATCTACCTAAATAGAGTACATATAGAGTGATGTATATGTAGGAGAACATGATTAGTATGATCATTTATAACATTTCCAATTTTTTTCCCAAAGTAAGTTCTAGAGGTAACAAAAGTTGGATGCTAGGAATAAAATAAAAGATGGTTGTTGCCTAAACAATACAATAGTAATAGCCTGAGTAGTGATGAAAGCTATAGCTTGAAGGGTGGCACACAACCTAAAATATCAATGGTGGCTATAGCTTGAAAGATCGTGGTACCACTACACCCTGACTGTAACACCCCCTGCCTAATTCATAAGAAATCAAGCAAAGGACATTACTTCCTAGAGGTCACCCATCCTAGGATTTCCCTGGGCAGCTTTTGTTTAACTTTTACCAACATTTCTTTTATTTAGTATTAAAAATTCATTCAGCAACTCTAATGAACCATTTCATATGCACACAGTATATTACATTCATGTACTAGGCCATTCAACAAATTCTTAATATGTGTTATTATCTGTAGCTATAGTCCCTATTTTGTGTCTACTAATTACTAATATTTCCACTATATGTATATAGTTCTACCCACACAACCCATAGTCACATGCATGAGTGCCTCCAATACCACTTGTATAATAATTTGAAAATAAACTCTTACCTGGACAGTCTTTGGCTACACTATGGATCACTTTACACTGCTAGTCAAGCTTATTACCTGTACATTGGACAACTGATACGTTGAGTATACACTCAGTGGTGAATTCAACAAAACATGCATTGTCTCATAACTTCAGTCATGCACACACAAGCACATAATAATCATTAATCTAATAATTATGATTTTACTTGTAAACTTTTCCTCTTATCTTAGACCTCCATTTTCTAGATTATATTCTAGTACTTATCTTGCAACTAGCTATAGTGTAAATTATTACTGAATATTTTGAGAATATTAACAAATTCCTTTTAATATACCTTATCGACTATTAATTTGTGTTATGACATTCTCTCTATCTTTTGGCCTTCTTGATTTGAAATTCCACTTGTATGCTATCATTTATTATTTTTCCTCAACTCGTCTACTGTTTGTTTAGATAATTTAATAATTTAATTTCATCCTTACTTACTTAGTTTACACTATTATCCTCAGTATCATTCTAACACTTAGCTTATTTAATGTACTTTAGTCATATATTTACTTATATAGTCCATTTAAGGTTTACTTATAATGATCTCACCCTTTTATAACCCCTTTATTTGTATACTCCTTTTGTCTGTCTTAATTACATAAGTCATTTACATCCTCTAGGATTTATCATAAAATTTACTATGTCCATTAAATACATTCTTATAGCTTATCTTTCATTCTTATTGATTTTACTCACATGTTGTTCCACTTATCATAATTTAAGATACCAATATTTTCATCGTATGCCGTTAATTTCATTTATAGCCCCAAAGTTTAGGGAAAACTCCCAATCACTGGATATCAGGAATCATATTGTGTAATGGCCCCTATTATAGGCCTCGGTACTTGTACCTACCTAGTTCGAAAATCAAACAAATCAATATCACATCATCTGGTATAATGGCCCACATTCTAGACCTCGGTGCTTGTACACACCTTTTATCCCACTGCAGGGATCAATTCTTAGGAATCTCCTAATACTAGACTAACAGATAGCAGGAATCAATCCGTGGACCTCTTAATATTTGTAATAGGGAAAGTAGGGATTAGCTCCATAGGACCTCTTAATATCCTAATACATATCATTGTCATCAGTATCATATATCTGGTGGATAGCAGGGATCAGCCCCGTGGAATGTCCTGTATCGCCTGTAAGTCTAAGTTTTATGAACACTACCTCCGGGGCACGAATAGTGTTCCTTGTGAGTTAGGGCACCGTAATAAGGCTAGAAAGAGGCATATTGGTCATAAAACTTTGATGGGCTAGAAAATGGACAAAATGAAATAATTTAAAAATTTAGCAGAACCAATAAATCATTTCGGATTAAGAACTAGTGAATACTGATATAATACGAGGTTATGCTGAGACAGCTCCGAGATGTGCCTAGACAGACCCAAAATTACCATACCCTAATCCTTAAAAATTCCAATCTATATGGTGGTGAAGGAATTTTATTTTTTTAAGGCCATCTAATATTTATTTGGAATATTTTATTTTAACGGATGAATAATAACTATAGTTGCCCATGGAATTTTAACTTGAAATTTTACAAGTCTCTTAATGGCACTAATTAAGGATTTTTAAAACTAAAATGAGTATTTTTAGAGGTCTAAAGAAATTTTTGTGAATTTTTGAAGTTTAAATGAAAATTGAGAGAATACGGACCATTAAATCGCCATGTGGCATGATCTAAGCTGTCCACCTCACTAATATAAAAGGGGGTGCACATGTAAGATTGCTACATATAAAAGGCGGTGCCAAGATCATCTTCCTCCTCCCAAAAACCTTCAAAAGCTGATGCCATTCACACACTCTTTCTCCTCCCTTTTTTCTTTATTTCTCTCTCCTCCCACCACTAAATCTTACATACGATATATGCTTCTTAACCTCTAAAGTCCCCTAAAGCTAATTCCACTAACAAAAATTAGAATAAGAAGCTCGAAATTGAGATTTTGCTACTTGGTGAATAGTGCTAATTTTGGGTTAAGTGTTTTTAATTCAATTTTTAGTTTTATTTTAGGTAGCTTAAGTTATTCTATGAAATCCTATGGTTTTATATTTCAATTTGGAGTTGTATAGAATTTTTGAGAATTTTTCTAAGGTAAAATCCTTTATGTTTAGGTCAAAAAGAGGGTGTTAAAGGAGAACACCATTAAAGTCCTTTAAGTGGTAGAGAAAAGTGTGTTTTCATACCCTAGGTATGTGGACTTGACTCAATTGATGCATATTATGTAGTCTTGCATGATTTTGTTTGTATACATGTGTATGGAATTGGTGTAACTTAGGGTTAGGCATGGAATTGATGTAAATGAATGATGTGATTATGTTAATGGCATGAAAATAACATTGTATGCATGATTTGGGTGAGAGAAACCAAGTGTAGGTGTATGTGCTATGTATGGCCAAATGGTATGCATATATGGGATCATATGTGTATTCATGTGTATGGCATGCTAGGCATGGCATTGGGATGGAAATGAGATGTAGAATTCATGCTAGGAATTTGAATAATAATAATAAGATGTATGTAATGATAGCTTGAGAAATGGTGACCTAAAATTAGGGGTAATAGTGACATAAATAATGATATGTGAAATAGTGATGGTATGTGTACAAATGTTAACATGATGATGATAAACAGATCGATGATGATTTTAAGATGAAATGGTTATAGAAATTATGAAATCCATGAATGGTATGCATAGAGATATGGAAAGCATAATTTTTGGAAAATGACCAAATAAATAGTAACTTAAGTAAAAAATGACCAAATGAATAGTGATTTAGCATAAAATGGCCTAAAATAAACAAAATGCATATGAGGGTCAAAATAAGAAATATAAGCTATTAGTCATATAATGATAATTGAAATTTGATTAATAACTGAATAGGAGAAAGATGAATAGTGAATTGGCCTATCAGTTAGACACCTATTGGATGGGTTGACTGGTCAATTAGGGAATTAGCAACTGCTAGGCAGGTTGGTCCTTTTGAGGCCATTATTGTTTAAGGTGATGGTGGGTGCAACTACCGAGGTTCTGAGGATGAACTCTGCACACTCAAGTATTGAGAGGTCTACTTGGGTTAATCCCTATTACCTATTGTCTTTATGTGGATATTGGGATATCCCATGGGATTGATCCCTGCTGTACACCTATTTTGTATTAGAGACGTTGACTTAGGGTATTGAGAGGTCCCATAGGGCTGATCTTTGCTATCCCACTTGTAGGTATTGGGAGGACTACAGACTAATCCCTACTATCTGCTAGTCCAGTATTGGGATGTCTACAGATTGATCCCTACTATTGGACTAGGTAGGTGCAACTACCGAGGCCCAAAATATAGGCCACTACACAGGATAGATCCTACTATCTGATGTCTTAAAGTGTATTCTATCTGTCATGGGCCTGAATAACATTAGACTTAATAAAGACAATACTATTTGACAATTAATAATAGCAATTACATAAATACATGGATTTAAATAATTGAGCTAATCAAATGGTATATAAACTGGTTACTTGCATGATAAGGCATTGTAAGGCATAATACATAATTGGTATTTGGTCTAATAAACCTACATGGAAATGATTATAATGTCTGTATATATATACATATGGCCTTATATGTGTGTTTACATTCATGACATGCATTTATTATGTCAATTCCACAACTGAGTGTACATTTAGCGTGTTGGTGTTTCGATGCGCAGGCTATAGCAAGGGTAGATATCTAGCTTCATCAGTGCAGTGTAGCTATTACTGAGTTCCTTTTTGGTATATTTTTGTAATCTTATGGTTATGTTATAGAATGCACTTATGTATGTTGGGATTTAGAATTAGTTAGTGGATGTACTTTAAGGATGCTTATATAATAAATGGTATACTCTATGGAAACCTGAACTTTGATAGATATATATACTTATTCAATTATTAGATTAACTGTGGATCTGAGACCCTATGTTTGTTATGTGATTTGTGGTTAATGATTGATTTAGAGGACCAGAAGGGTCTAGGAGTTGCGGATTGAGACTGTGATGTTTATAGAAGTGGTTTTTATGTAGGAAAAATTTTTGCTTTTTCAATCGAGTAGACGTTATCCTACCTAATTTTCTGTAAAATGAATAATAGACATAAACTGGTATTTTGTCAAACTAAAATTGGTAGTATTAGGATGTTGTACAATAATAACCACTAGTTAGTCAAAGTATGATAGAAAAGTGGAATAAGTTGTAAGTTTAAACGAATAAACCCTAGGAAAATTTAAGGATGGGTAACCTATAGGAAGTGGCAACACTTTATCTGTTTCTTTTGGGATTGGGCAGGGGGTGTTACCATTAGTTGTATCAGAGCTTGGCCCTCCCTAGTACGGGTATGATAGTGAGGAAGCTATATCCTAAGGTGGGGAGGACTATGCTTAGGGCAGATAGGTAACCTATCTCATACAGTGTGGCAACAAAGAAGGTTGTGTCTCAAGGTGGAGTGACCATGCTTGGGATTAATAAGCAACCTATCCCACATCAGAAATGAGGGAACAAGGTGAAGGCCTTATATGCAAGGGCTTAGTATCCCTGGTTAGCATGCTTTTGGGTGCCAAGGAAGTTAGGCCCAAGGGACAAAGCTGTAAGGTGACCAAACAAATCGGGCCAAGGCGGACAATACTAATCAGGTGGGTTGAGTCGTTACAATTGGTATCAGAGCGGGTTTAGGCATTCTCAGGCATACTATACATGGGTGCAATGGTCTAGGTCTCTATATTTGGGTTAAAGCTACACTGCATGAAGCTGATAAGTTTTTCTATATAGTGAGATACGATGAGTGAGCAGACCCTACCAGAATGGGGCGAAGAGGTGGCTAGCCATGCTCTTACCACCATCCATGGCCTAAAGGTGAGTGCAGCCACACCAGAGCTGAGTGATTCTACTCACCAACTACCACTACAGCCACAACCTCAGCCTCTGGCCTTACTAACATTGTTGCAGTAGATAGTAAAGCTATTGAGGCATATTGTTGCTCCACCACCTCTACTAGCCCCACCAGCATTACAGAAGACGTACCTAGAGAGGGAGAAAAAGATAGGGGTAGTGAATTTTCTAGCTACATAGGAGGATGATTCTGTAAGGGCAAAATATTAGATAGAGAGAACCATAAGGATTCTAAAGCATTTAGAATGCACAGAGGAAGAATGCCTGAAAGGTGCTACATCTCTCCTTTAAGAAGAAGCTTTCCACTGGTGGGACATAATAAAGAGGAGGAAAGTAGTGGAAAGCTTATATCCCAAAATCTTATGAGGAGAAAAGGAGACGTGACTTCTTAGACTTGAAATAAGGGTAGAGGTCAGTGTCAGAATATGAGAAGGATTTTGCTTGCCTGAGTAAATATGCTAAGGAGTTCTTGCCTAATAAGGAAAAATGTTGTAAAATGTTCGAAAAAGGCCTTAATGTCAAGCTGTAGATACAGATTGCCACTACTAAGATTAGAGATTTTTTAGAGTTGGTAGCTACAGCTTATGACATGGAGGACATGATATAGGAAAAGATAGAGCTATTTCAGAGGAAGAGACCATTTGCTACTAGTCAGATGAGTTCAGCTCTAAGAGGGGACAAGAGACAGAGGGAGTTCCACCCTAGATAGTAGTCTTAGAGACAGTCAAGATAACATTCCTAGAGGCAAGCCCCACCTCAAAGGTTAGGTTAGGCCATTCCTCCTAGGCCTTGATGTTATAGCAGGCCTCAAGTGCTCCAATGTCCACAGCTAGAAGTGTACCTTTGACATGTGGGAGTTGCAATAGGAGACACTGGAGGTAGTGCTAGCAATACAGAAAGGGAGAATGCTTTGTATATGGAGCCAGAGACCACTTTTAGCGAGAGTGTCCTCAAAGACAACCCGAGGCTATATTGACCCAAGCATCAATTACAGTAGCACCTAGTAGAAGATTGAGATAGATGAGGTAGGAACAGCCAATTACCAATTAGAGAACTAGGTCGGAGGCTAAAGCTCTAGCATGGTAGTATGCTATCTCTGCCCGAGAGGAAGTTGAAGCACTAAACATCATTGTTGGTACTTTTTACTTATTTAATGCACTTGTGTTAGCATTAATTCATCCTAGTTCTACACATTCCTATATTTGCACTGCACAAGCATGAGATAGGGGATTAGAGCTAGAGTCTATAGATTTAGACATTGTAATGACCTGAAAATCCAGACTCTCATGAATAGTACTTCCCACTATAAATAGTGCTTTTCGAGACCCAAGTCGCACTAAGCATACCAACGGGAAGTATTAATTACAAGAGAATTATGGGCAAAGTTTGAAGCCAATCCGAAGTCGTTCAGATGGTAAAAAATGCTAATTAAGATTTTACAGCAGTGTCTTATGAATAGTGTCGCAGGCAAAGCTAAATCATAAAATAAAAAAAAGTTGCTCAAAATAATCTAAAAATATTACAACTTGATAATCAAATATTTTGAATAGTCCAATGGCTTTAGAATCAGAATTTTTTGAGTTCGAAAACTATTTTTACCCAATTTTTAGGATAGAAAATATATTAATTTTTTAAGTTATCATTGACATTTGGTCGCGAGATTTTGAGAGACTTTAAGGCATGGATTTATGGAATTTTAGGGATAGGAATGGAGAAAAATTGACTTTTTTATCGGTTATAATAATTTTTGAAGCAAAGAAAAATTATTTTTATGGAAAGTATAAAATGGGAAATTTTCTCCTCTTCCCACACACACCACACAAACACTCCTCCACCCTATTCTTTCTAAATTTTTGCCACCTCTCTTCCTCTCTCTTTCTATTATGATTTCTCTCTCCTCAGAGAGACCCATGGTGTGAGGTTACACCAAAAATGATGAGTGTTCTGGGATGAGTCTATGGACACTAAAATCATTTGGAATGGTGGAGTATTTCAGGAGAAAAATTGAGAAAAAAATCGAGGTGAATAGTAACCTTTTCTCTCTCAAGTTTTTTTTTTCCGAAAATTTTAATTTTCATGGGTTCCTAGGATGTTATAAAGTGTGTATCTAGGCTCGAAATATTTTTTGACTTCTAGATTTTTTCATATTATTTATTAATGTTGTACCCTTTTGTATTCATAGGCAAGATGACAACCCGAGCCTCCT
>CANXYI010418156.1:0-11866 GCA_948208565.1 Hura crepitans | reverse complement strand
AAAGGAATCTGATGGTTATGGAGTGACTACAGAATAACAAGAGTTTAAGGTAAGTGGATTTACCCAAACCTATCATGTATGTTGAGATAAAGTGCCATTGAAGATGAATATGTGTGTATGGAAGTGTTGGTTTTATGTGTGTGCATGTGAGTAACCATGTGAAATGTATGTTAGAAGATGTAGATTGATGATCTAGGATGATAAGGATGTGTATTAGATGTGAAAGGGATGTGCATGTATGGGATACATACATGACTAAGTATGTTTCATGTATGTCATGTTATGGGATGTAGGCATGGCATGGTGGTGTGGGTGAAAAATGTATGTTAGGATGTGTAAACCATGGAAATATGATGATATGGATGTAAATAGGATGTGATAAGGATGTGTGAGTATGTGATGCATGCATGACCGTATGTATGCCATGTGGTGAATATGTATGTGGGTATGGTAAAATGGGACTCGAAGAATGTATGTAGAGAGAGGAGATAGGTGTAAGAAAATAGAAAATGATAAAGACGGGAAAAATTTCATAAAAAAGAGTAACTTAAATTAATATATGTTAACTAGAATTTTTAGATGCAAATAATGGTTTTATAAAATAAATTGGATGTAACATAAATGAATGGGGTGAAGAAAAAAATTAGAATATTATGGCTTAAGTAATGGGAAGAAAAATAGGTTGATAAATTTATAAGGAAAAAGATACCAAATGAATTGTAATTTCTACGCGAGAAGGACTTAAAACTGTCTAGGGTTTCGATAATCCGTAATTGTTCGAAAAATATGACCGAACACAATAAATTCATATCTGTGTCTTGTTAGCATGAAAATAAGTAGACTAAATACCTGGTAAAATATAACGGCAATTAGTTGAGGTTAGTGAAACCAAAATGAACCTAGAAGCAAATTAATTTTTAAAAATCAGACTGGATAAATTAAAAGTCCAAGAAAAGAATGAATTTATGTACAACAAATGTAGATACAATTTAAGGGAAAATACTATATGAATATTGGGGGAACTCTAAGTTACCAAAAAGGGATTTTAATTGACACCGCCTAAGAAACATGAATACAGAATAATTAAAATGAAGTACTCCATAAAATGTTTGGTGAAAATAATTGATGGAATATGAAGAAGAGAATATTGCTATAAACTTAGTAACGGTAAGGATAAATTGTTAAAATTGGAAATTTAATGGGTGTTATGAAATACAAGGCAGAAATAAACAAAAAGGCATGGAATAGTACCTTGTGGAAACTGTCAGTATCAGTGAATAAAATATATGGGGAAATAAACAATTAAGTGGAGCTAATGGAAAGTATAGAATCAGAAATGAAAACTGAACAGCTTTATAAAATTACAGAATAGTGAATGGTATATAACTGATAAATGAAATTGGGAATGGCAAGAAGTGTGCTTATATGGGTGGAAAAGGAAATGTGATTAAAGATATAACATAACAACATACTTATGACTGTGATGTTGGCATGAATATGATTGTGCATTGTTGTTCTAAAAATGGGATCTAAAGATAAGACTTGATTCTGAGAATGCAAATATTAATAATTATAGTTTAAACAAATGGTTAATGGCCCATCAGTTAGACACCCACTAGATGGGTTAACCGGTCAACTAGGGATTAGCAGCTAATAGGTAGTTGGTCCTTCTGTGGCCCACTGCCATGTATTGATGATGGATATTGGGAGTGGTCTACGGACGGGTCCCTAAGTATCCACCTTTTCCTGATTGATATGTTTGTGGATATTGGGAGTGGTCTATAGACGGGTCCTTGCTATCCACTTGTATGTTAGCTATGAGTTACAGATATTAGGAGTGGTCTACAGATGGGTCCTTGTTATCTACTAGTCCAATATTTGGGAGTGATTTACGGACGGGTCCCTGCTATCGAGCGAGGTAGGTGCAGCTACTTAGGCCCTAAAAGTGGGCCACTACACAAGACGCATCCCGCTGTCCGATGTCTTAAAGTGTCGTCTGTCTGGAATGGGCCGTGAATGTAATATGAGGAATTGCCTTAAATGTAATAAAATGAATTCTTTAATATAATGATGTGACTTGCATAAAAAGATAAGTGAACTTACATTAATAAATGACTTGATAGAGTGTTAAGGTCTATGAATAAATGTACTGGGAAAGAAGAATAACTTGTAAGGGTTGAGAATGAGTAAACTTATGTGAACGTAACGGGACTCTTAAAGATACATAAAACTAAGGGAAATTATGATTAATGATAAAAACAGGGTAAGGACTGGTACCTAAATGTCTAGGGAATGAATCTGAAAGCTCAGGGGTAGACCAATGAATATGAATAGATAAAGAACAACTATGCTAGAAGTTAATAAAAATGTAAATAAAATATCAGTTAGGATGTATGGAATTGGTATAGAGGAATAGTAAGAAATACTGAAACAAGAACTGATAGTGAACCTCTGGTGAATCCTTAAGCTAAGACAGTGAATAAACTGGGATAACTTAAGGACTAAAGAAATACTAAGGACTGATAGGTGAAAGGTTAGGTAACATAGATTTTATGAAATTAATATGCCTTGTATGCTTGAATGTGTAAGAGTACATGGTATGTTTGGTTAAATTCACCACTGAGTGCATACTCAGCATATCGGGTTTCCGATGTGCAGTTGGTAGATGTGTAAAAGATGTGAAGTAGGCAACCAGCAGTGTAGACAACGGCTATCCAGGTATGCTATTACAGGCTTAGATTATATGATAAGATGATAGAGGCACTCGTACATTCAACTTGTGGGTGATTGGGGGAAATGAAATATTTAACATTACTGAGATAGTAATATACTGTAATGGTAATAAATTGAATCGATAGTTGTAAACAAAGCCTAGGCTGATAATTGACAGTAGGATTAGGCATGTATAAGTCATATGCCTGGTAGGTTTAGTTTAGACCATAAGAACTATATAAATAAAATTTTTAGATAAGGGAAAGAAGAGATGTGCTATAGGTTAAATGAAAGACCCCTAGGGAAATCCAAGGCTGGGTGACCTTAGGGGACGTAAAACGTCTTTCCTATTTTTAGGGAGAATAGGCAGGGGTTGTTACACACCTTGCTGATGTTGATTGATTTGTAGATATTGGGAGTGGTCTACAGAGGGTCCCTACTATCTACTAGTCTGATATTAGGAGTGGTCTACGGATGAGTCCCTGTTATCGAGTGAGGTAGCTGCAGCTACTTAGGCCCTAAAAGTGGGCCACTACACAGGATAGATCCCGCTATCTGGTGTCTTAAAGTGTAATCTATTTGGTATAGCTCTTTAATGCGATAAAGTGACTTGAATAAAAAGATAAGTGAACTGAAGCTAATAAATGACTGGACTTAGAGTGTTAGGGTTATTTGTTGTGTATAGGAAATGGCATGTTGCATGTATGCATGCTCGGACATAATATGTTTGATTTATTCCACCACTGAGTGTTATACTCAACGTGTCGGTGTTTCGATGCGCAGGCTGTAGACGGAGCGATGGTCAGCACTAGACATCGTCATCAGTGTAGCTACTGTAGAGTTGTTTTGGTACTTTTTGTTTTTCCTTTTGAGTTGTACAGATGCACTCATATATATAGATAGTGTGGGTTATGGGATATTTGTACAAATGTATCTGATAAACTAAATACATGTATAGTTCTATTTGTTAATGAATGCTTGGTTATGCTTAACTGTGTGCTGATGGGTCTACAACCCTATGATTTCTAAAATGAGTATCTTATTGTACTGTTGACTGTGTGTTGGAGGACAGAGGGTCTAGAAGGGGGTTGTGACTAAAAATGAGATTAGAAGTGTTTTTCTTTGTAAGTTTATTTAGGGTTAGTTGCCAGGATAGCCGTTATGCTACCTAAATTTCTGTAATTGTCTGATAGGGTTAAATTAGAGTTTTATCGGATGAAAATTAGTAGTAATAAGAGGATAATTAATCAGAATGGGATAAAGGCATGTTTGGTCAAACTTGGGTAGAATTTAAATGAAAGGCCCTTGGGGGAATCCTAGGATGGGTGACCTCAGCAGGAAGTGGCACACCTTGCTTATTTCAGGTAGAAATGGGCAGGAGGTGTTACATTGTCAGACTTAGCCTCAAGCTTATCTAAAATTATTCTCTTCATATATGCAGGGCATCCCTATACCTTGATATGTGAAAGAATAGGTTTCTTATTATACAGTATCTCATATGGTGTAACATTAATCAATTTTAATGGAACTTTATCGAAAATATAAATAGCGGTTTCCAATGCATACCCCCAAAAGGACTTAGGTAAGTTTTCAAGACTCATCCTAAATTAAACCATATCCAATAGAGTTTGGTTTCTCTTTTTAGATACACCATTATGATATGGTGTATATGAAGGAGTCCATTGAGACAAGATACCATTGTCCTTAGGTAACCCTAAAATTCTTGACTAAAGTATTCACCACCTTAATCAGGTCGAAGAGTTTTAAAACTCTTGGCAAGTTATTTCTCAACCTCATTTTTGAATTCTTTGAACTTTTCAAAGACTTCAGACTTGTACTTCATCAAGTACAAATACCTATATCGTGAATAGTCATCAATAAAGGTAATGAAGTATAGGAAACCTCTACGTGCATGGAGTGTTATTGGGCCACACACATCTGTATGTATGAGTTCCAATAATTCACTTGCTCGCTCATCCTTTCTAGTAAAAGGTGATTTTGTCACCTTCTCTAATAAACAAGATTTGCGTATATCTTATTTTTCATAATCAAATAATCCCAAGCTACCATCCTTGTGTAACTTAGTTATGCATTTCTCATTTGTTAGAAGTATGCCATAGCGCTCTTGTAATAGGGTAGTTTTCATGTATTTAAATTTTGTGAATTAATAAAATAAGGCATTTGTCTTTATAATTGTACTTTTATATATTACTTATAATTGTTTGCAATGTCTTAAATTGTGTTATAAAGTTCTTGGTATATAATCATCTAGAGGAAATCATGAAGTGTTCATGATATGAGATTCTTATTGCATGCAAATATGATATACCTAAATATCTCTAATCATAGTATTAACAAGATAGGACATTGTTAATATGGATAGATCAGCACATGTTATACTTCTTGATTAAATCAAGTAGTAGTTCTCACAAGCTATAAGCATAGAGATGCTTAGAGTTAACATGTGGATGCTTACTTGAGAAGTAAGTACATTGGAGGCCCACCATGAGATCTTCACATGGATACTTAATCTATGTCAGCGAAAGTATCTCATCATATCAGTGGTGAAAGTATCCTTAAACTTGAGATCACTAACTATCTTAAATATGGAGTGACATACTTTAACTCCAAAGCTTTTACTTCAAACAAAAAGCATGCATAGTGAGATGCTTGGGTATGCCATAACATATTTGAAGATAGGGTAGTGATCAACAAAGGATTCACTACCTCAGATTATGATGGGGAGTTTATCTCATAGTTCTGATGAATAATCTATATGTAGGAGTCTTTGGCTAGAGCAAAGTGCCATGAGTGAATGGGATTCACTAAGGGAATTTTGGGAATAAAGGTGAAATTATTAGAACAAAATTTCCAGGGCTTAATTAGATGTATTTAGTTATGCTATGAGTTGACACAAGTCCATACTCAAAATAGGATGAGGTAAAAGATGGTGAAAAGAGTTTATTGCATTGTAACTGTATGTAAAAGGGTTAAGTCAAACCACTTGATTTTTCAGCACTTGGGTAGTCATGATGCATACATAAATACCTTTTTTTGACTTGTATACAAGTGATATATCAATTAGTGAATTGATATTGATTCAATAAGATTGAATCTATAGAGTTCTAGTTAGACTAAGACTCTATTTCACTGTGTACTAACAAGCTATTTTGAAAATCCATACGGTCACACACATTAAAGAAGTTTGAAGAAGATTGAATGAGATTGAATGTTTTAAAGATATGGGATATCATTAAAAGATGAATTGAGAAGAAGAAATAAGCAAATGGGCATGAGGGTCCACTTGCTGATATGTAGTCCAGAAATAAGGTTTTTAGACTTGGGCCTTGTTAAGTCCAAATTTTAATTATTTTTGCATTTGATTTTTTATGGGCTTTTAAAATGTTAAAAGGTCATATATCAGAGTAATTATTAATCCAAAATAAGGCTTAGAAGGGCTATATAGGATTAATAAAAGTGGGGCCAAAGCAGATTGCACATAAGACAATTAAAAGGCTTATACACATAGGACTATATATGGCCTATTGTGTAGGTCCATTCTGGTCTAACTTAGGGCAAATTTTAAGTGTCAAAATCTGACCTAAAAAGAGTTTATTTAAAGTATAAATAATCCTTATAGCTACAACCACTATATGTGTATTTTCTGTAGCAAAAATTGCTGCATAGAATAATTGAAAACACATATATTTCTTCTTCTTCCTTTATCCACTTGAAAATCCCACCAGCACCTAGATTTTTATGTTACTCTCTTCTAAGAACTTCTTGTATGGATTACCTTAGACGTATTCCTAAAAAAGGATCATTGTGGTTTGTAATGACCTAGTGAGAAGAGCTTACATATGGAATTTGCTATCATCTTTTACGGTAAATCATGAAACGCTACTAGATTTATTATTTATGATGTATTTTAAATTATTCGAGTTTATTATCTTTGCTGTTTTTCTCAAATTTTTAATTTTTCCACTGCGTATGACAGAGAAAAACCAACATCTATATGGCCAAGATGACAATGCCATAAATAAGATGGCTTTTTGTTATCTAGCTTGGGTCTCTTGGTATTAATTTTATGTACTTCTTTATCTTTATCTAAAACATAGATTCCGTTACATATTTTACCTAAACAATAAAACATATTATCCAAGTAAACAGGATAACCTTTGTTCTTATTAATGGAAATATCAAAACCTTATTCAACAAGACAAGAAATTGATATAATGTTTCTAGATAATGAAGGAACATAATAACAATTGCTCAAAATTAATACAAGTCTTGAAGGCAAAACAAGATGATATGATCCTATAACTAATGCAATAACTCTTGCTCCATTTGCTACACATAGGTCTATATCTCCCTTTTTAACCTTCCTATTACTCCTTAGTCCCTGCATAGAAGAAGTTATGTGAGAACCGCATCCAGTATCTAATACCCATGATTAGTTATTGACAACATTATATGTATTAGTTTCAATCATATTAATACTTGAAGTTAAAGCAATTCCTTGCTTCTCCTTCTCACAAGATTCCAAGGAGGCCTTGCAGTTATGCCTCCAATGAATAGTCTTTCTGTAATAAAAGCATGTTTCTTCTATGGCAATCTTCTTTCCAATAGTCGAAGGGGTAACAATAACTTGTTTTCCCTTTTTCTTGCCAACCCCACCTTAGATACTAATTATTTTCTTCTTATTGTTATTCTTCTTCTTATCTTTAGAAGAAGATGAACTGACAACCATGATCGCTTTGGAATTTCATTTTTTAATGGCATCCTTAGCAGTCTTAAGCATATTGTTCAGCTCAGAGATTGTTGATATGATTTTATTCATCTGATAGTTTAGCATAAAACTTGCATAACTATCAAGTAAACTTTGCAGAATCAAGTCTATACTTAAATCTACATCCATACAAATCCCAAATTTGGTAAACGCTTTATATACCCATTCATTTTCAACTTTTACTAGGTGGTTACAGTGGACTAGGGCCTTTGAGATCTCATATCTCTTAATCCTACTCTATTCCTTAAACAACTCTTTAAGGTGAAGTAGAATTATAAGAACATCCATATCTCATGCTATTTCTATAACTCAGGAGATATAGACGCTAGCATAATGCATGAAGCAACATCCATATCTTCCATGTGCTTTAAATATGCTTGTTGCACATCTGCAGAAGCATTATCAATAAGGATGCTAGGTATTGGCTTCTGAATTACATAGGCCAGCTTTTCACTCCTTAAAACATTTTTAAGGTTTCTAAGCCAATTTATATAATTAAAACCAGTAAGTTTGTTAGCCTCAAGTATGGATTGCAAGTCTAAATTTGAAGACATTATGGTAGTGATGTTGCATGTAAAGAATGAAAGCATGTTAGAGTACGATCTTATATATGTAAGCAACAATTTTAAGGTTTTTAAAAATCATGCATTACTCCCACTAATTTATTATGAATCAATAGCCCTCACTTATTGATCCTGGAAAGCTCATTAGAAGCTCTTTTAGTGGGTCAATATCCATTTTGATTAAGGTCAAAGCCTTAAGTACGCTCAATAAGCCCAACCGTTAACTAAATGGTAGGCATCATATGCCAATTGCATAATTTGCAACTACTGATCATTAGGTCATCAACACTTTATGCGTATGTTTCATATACATATTTCCCCCATTTTGCCTTAAGATTATTAGCCTTGAGTATGCTTAACAAACTAATAACCATGCTAAGATATCCATTAATACTATTTAAACATATCCAATGTAGTATGAGCTTGAGTATGCTCAACAACCCAATACTAATGAGAACTTTAGTTTAATTCATATTAACGGTAGGCTTGCAAGCCTTATATTATTAAGGGATTTTTGTCATTTAAGTCTCATCATTCATGGTTGGTGCATGCTTTGGCATGCTCATGCATATTTAATCATATTAAATCATGCATTTGTATTTAATCACATTAAATATATATGACTTAGTTATGGGCTTTTACTATATTGATTTTCTGGGCCAAGGAAATTAATTAGGCCAAACCCTAGGTAGTATACATGAATTACAAACCCAAAAAGAAATAAAAAACACTTCTAACTATTTCTTCTTAAACCTCTTTGGTCGACCTTCTTCTTCATTTTGCTCTTTATATTTCTTCCTCCTATTCTAACCCTAAGTAATTTAATTATATCATATATAATTGAGAATACCTTATGTTACATGTGAGGGAAGTTAGAGAAGAGAAGTGCAAAGAGAAATAAGAGAAAAATTTTAAGACACGCATGCCCAATTTATCAAAAAAAAAATCATGCAATGTAGATCAATCATATTAGTCTTAAGCCTATAAATAGTTATTATGCTAGACAGACACTTTTAACATGCATATGTAATGCATTACATGTATCAAATATTGAAAATATGGATTACGGTTGATTTCTAGAATTATAACACTTACAAAACTATCTTTGGTTCATTCTTTTGATCAATCACATTTTTTTACTTAAACATGGAAAATCAATCATATTGATCATGCAATTTAATTTTAATTAATCCTATTAAATATAATTAAATTATATTTCCATGTTTATTTAATTCCAAGCCTTTTAGAATTAAAATGATAAAATTACATAAAGCAAGAAAATTAAATTCTTTCTATGCGTGTAGGAGAATATGGCATATAAGATTTGGTCATATCCCAATCTCAATTTGATAATACTTATCACAATTAGATCAAAACATATCATAATGCTCTTAATTAATTTAAAATCCCAATAATATCAAAAAAATATATTAATTTAGGATTATAATCAAATTTCCACAAGAAAACAATTTTAAGTAGAAATTTGGGCCAACATGTCATTATCACCATAAATTCGAAAATAGAGCAATAAATCAGAAATTGATTTAATTCAATTAATTTTATGATGATAAATGACATAAATTTCTAGAATTACAAAATCCAATCACATTGAATTTAATTTAACTAAAAATTTTCAAACAGCTGATCATAAGAATTGAATTCGAGTTGACTACAGAACCGTTTTTGACTTAAACTATAAAAATTGATCCAAGCCACTTAGGATAAATTCTAGTAGACATTGACATATTTTTCAATTATTAATGATCAATATCATCTAAAAAAATTGCCTCTTTGAGTTGTGAAACTCATGGCAAACCGAAGTGACAAAATTGAGCATTAACCGAAACAAAAACGTGACAATCTTGACATTCAAGCAAGTCAATCAATCCAATTGATTTGCAAATGATTTTTACCACTTGAAAAATTTAATTAATATAAAAAATATCACATATCTATGATATATTAATTTTAAAAATATTAGAAATCAATTAAATCAATAAACATATCATATGTGACTTAATCGGCTAAAAACAATTTTTAATTATAAAGATCGATTTAATTGTTTTTTAAAAATTTCAATTTTAATTTTTATGCACCTATGACCCAAATTAAAATGACATTTTAATTCATCATATTTTAGATTAAATCATTCAAAAATTAATTTAATAAGATTTTGTACAAAAATTAAATTGTACACATCTCTCTATGCATATAACCCTAGTTTTCTCCCTTTAATTTGATTGATCAATGATGCATAAAACCCAAAAATCCAACTTTCACATGCCAAATTCATATTTATTTATACTAAAAATAAATTTGAACATTAAAAATCCGATCAAAACACTCAAAATGAATTGAATTACACAATATCACATGCTATTTATATCAATCATAACCACAATTTTCTTTAATTTTAAATCATCCATGAACCTGGCTCTAATACCAATGTTGGTTTTTGTCGATCAAACTTAGTGAAAAATTTAAAATTTTAAGAAAACCAGCAATAGTTATGGACCTGAATGATTTAAAATTCATCACATAAAATGATATATTAGCAGCTTTCGATTATTTACCATTTAGCGATGATAGTTGATTACTTTTTAGTGCTCTTCATATCAAGTTGTCGCAAACCATAGTGAGCTTCTTTGGTAACACCTCCAAGGTAATCCACACAAAAAAGCAATAATGAGAAAAGCACAAAGAATTTTAGGTACTAGTAAGAATTCTGTATGGATGAATAAAGGAGAGAAATCTAAGTGTTTTAGCTTGTTTTATATGTGTTCTTTAGTCAATGGAGTATGCGTGCAGAGGCTGAAGCATAAAATGGTTTTTATACTATTAGTCAACCTTAATTAGGTCAGGTTTTAAAAATAAAAGCTAACCTAAAAGCCCCAAAAACTAGCTAAACATTTGGGCCTAATTAAAGGCTTTTATGCGTAGGACTTAAGGAGGCCCTATGTGCGATATTTTTGGCTCCACATTTATTAATCTTATATGGCTCAGTTAAGACTAATTTTGGATTAATAATAATTTTATTTTAAGGCCCTTTTAACTCTTTAAAAGTCTAAAATAAATCAGATATAAGAACAAACATATATTGGACTCAACAAGGCCCAAATCTAGAAACCGTAATTTCTAGACAACTCATTGGCAAGTGGGCCCCACACCTATTTCCTTATTTCTTATTTTTAATTCATCTTTTAATGATATCTCATATCATTAGAACATTCAATCTCATTGAATCTCCTTTCACTTCTTTAAGTGTGTGACCCTATGAGCTTCTGAGGCAGCTTGCAGCATATAGTGAAATTGAGTCATAGTCCAACTAGGACTCTATAGATTCAATCTTATTGAATCTATATCAATTCTCTAATTGATTTATCACTCATGTACAAGTCAATAAGGCATCTATCCATGCATCATGGCTACTCAAGTGTCAAAAAGTCAAGTGGTTTGACTTAACCCTTCTATATATAGTGTAATAAACTCATTTCGCCACCTTTTATCCCATCTAGTTTAGAGTATGGACTTATGTCAACTCAAAGGTTAACTAAGTATGCCTAATTAAGCCTTGGACATATTATTCAATTTCACCTTTATTCCAAAAATGCCCTTTGTGAATCCCATTCACACATGGCATCTCGCTTTGGCCAAAGATTCCTGAATAAAGATTTCTCATCAAAATTATGAGATAAACTCCCCACTATAGTTTGGGGTGGCGAATCCTTTGTTGATTACTACCTTATCTTCAAATATGTTATGTCATACCTAAGCACCTCAATATGTATACTTTTTGTTCAAA
>CANXYI010418086.1:0-10179 GCA_948208565.1 Hura crepitans | reverse complement strand
ATTACACTCTACATAAGCTTACTTTTCTTTCACTGCATCACTCTATCTCTCGTGTCAACCGAAGCCTGACATTTCTGCAGCTGCGCGAAGCTTTGAAATATTGGTTATCTTTTTTCTCCCAAACGTTGACATGCACTTGTTGTTCTTCTTCTCATACCCACTCTGACCATATCTTAAGGTACGTCTGTAGCAAGATATAGCCTTTTGCTTTTAGGGATTGTTATCTAGTGCAGTCCAGTCCATTGAGCTAGGTAATCAACGTTTCAGATTCTGAGAATCAATCACACCCTTAATAATTATACTACATTCATAAATGGAAAAAACTGTCGGTACACCACTAAATTATTAATTAATTATTTATATAAAATAATTTTATTTTATACTAATAAATTCGAAAGAAAAATAAGAATTCTCATTATAAATATATATATATATATGTGTGTCAATGAAAAATTACGTGGGTCTCTCTCATTATCCATTATCCGCTCTGGAACTTGTCTTGGCCTTCCAAATATAAGCTCTCTTTTCAGCATTTACTATCTTATAGCTATAGCTTGACCATACAATTTTTTTTTTATTAGCAAAAAAAGCCCTTAAATTTGTCATAATAAAATATATATATATATATATATATATATATATAAACATTAATCTCCACACATTTAAGTTCAAAAAAAAATCTGTCAACATAAAAAAAGGGTTATTTCTTATTAAATTTTAATTATCACATTTTTCAGTGTTTTAGGCAATCAGGCGAATAGATGTAGGGCTGTTAGAGTTGTAGACCTACAAAGCCCACTGAAAATGGAAAACCAATTGCCCATTTATAAGGGCTCAGTTATTAGTCCTACAATCATGCTTATCAGTTTTTGTCCAGTTGGAGTTAAGAATCTGAAGAGAAAAAAATGAAAACAAGCAAATACTTCAAATTGGTGAGTTTATATTGTTTTATTTTTTCGTTGGTTATAATTTACAAACAACACATCAGTAGAATAATATACATAAATATTATTTTCAGTATAATAATATAATACCATTAAATACAATGGCTAACCACAGTTCAAACTTCAAACGAGTGTAAGGGAACCCCGGTTGCCCCATTTTCAAGCGCCCGTATCATAAAATTCGTTTCTCAACTGAAAAACAGACACTTTCGCGCTTTCTTTTGCCGTTCCTTCAGATCGTCCAATTGGTTTATTACCTTAATTCTCTTTATGGATATTTGGATTTAAAAGAATGGAGACAGACAATGGCTATTTCTAAAAAAACTTCACAGTTTTTGCTTTCATGGACGTTTCTCATCACAAGAACTTTTTGCATTGCCTCGACTTCTCATTCCTCCCTCCAGTTTCGCAAGTGTGCAAATTTGGACTCCTTTCTGACACATCTAATCATTTCTGTAAGTTCTTGCACCTCAATCTTTTCTTGCCGAATGCTTCATTGCATAGCATTCAAATTTTTAAGTTATAGTCATGGTTTCATCGGTGATCAATTGGTGTCTGCTTACATGCGACTGGGATGCACCAAAGATGCGAAGAATATGTTCGATGAATTGCCTAACAAGGACTTGGTTTCCTGGAATTCTCTGATTTCTGGGTTTTCACGTAGAGGGGATTTGGAAAACTGCTTGAATGCTTTTTCCAGACTGAAATTTAAAACGGATATGGTACCTAATGAAGCTACCTTGATACCTGTAATTTCAGCTTGTGCTGATACAGGAGCTATTGATGTGGGGACGTATGTTCATGGGTTTGCGCTGAAATTAGGTATCTTTTCAGAGGTGAAAGTTGCCAATGCTCTTATTAATATGTATGGAAAGTCCGGTTCTCTAGATGCGGCTTTTGGAATATTTGAGGAAATGTCAGTTCAAAATTTAGTGTCATGGAATTCAGTCATTGCTATTCATGTTCGAACGGGATTGGCTGAGGAAGGGATGAGATATTTTACGCAGATGAGAAGAGTTGGGATTGTGTCCGATCAGGCCTCTCTAGTTGTTGTGCTACGAGCATGTGAAAATCTAGGTGTGAGGAAACTGTTAGAGGCTATTCATGGTTATATCTTCAGTTGTGGTTTTAATGCGGACTTACTGGTAGCAACCACATTGTTAAGGCTGTATTCCAACTTGGGTTTTTTAAGTGATTCTAGTAAGGTCTTTGAAGAGATAATTAATCCAGACGCAGTCGCATGGACTGCAATGCTTGCTTGCTATGCTGTGCACGGTTGTGGGAAAGAAGCAATAGGACTTTTCAAATGCATGGTTCAGGAAGCTGTGCTTCCTGATAATGTTACATTCACTCACTTGTTAAGTGCTTGTAGCCATTCAGGGCTAGTCACAGAGGGAAAATATTACTTCAAGATTATGTCCAAAGTTTATGGAGTTGAACCAAGGGTGGATCATTATTCATGCATGGTTGATCTTTTGGGTCGTTCTGGGCTCCTAGATGATGCTTATAAGCTTATCAAAAGTATGCCAGTAGAACCAAATTCTGGTGTGTGGGGAGCTCTTCTTGGTGCTTGTAGGATCTATGGTAATGTTGAACTTGGAAGGGAAGTTTCAGAGAAGTTGATTGCTTTAGACCCATCAGATTCCAGAAACTATATCATGTTATCAAATATGTATTCTGCAGCTGGTCAGTGGAGAGATGCTTCGAAGGTGAGGGCATTAATGAAGGAAAGAAATCTGATAAGGAATCCTGGTTGCAGCTTTATTGAACATGAAAACAGTATGCGTTGCTTTGTGATGGGCGATGAATCTCACCCTGAGACGGAACAAATATATGAAAAATTGGAAGAACTTATTGGGAAGATCAAGAAAACTGGATATGCATCAAAAACTGAATTTGTTCTGCATGATGTTGGTGAGGATGTGAAAGAGGATCTGATTAATAAGCACAGTGAGAAGCTAGCCATTGCCTTTGGAATTTTAGTGACTAATGCAAACACGCCATTAGTAATTACAAAGAACCTTAGAATATGTGGTGATTGTCACAGCACTGCAAAAATCATATCACTGATTGAGAAGCGTACAATTATAATTCGAGATACAAAGCGGTTTCACCATTTTGTCAACGGAACGTGTTCTTGTGGAGATTACTGGTAATTCCCTGCTTTAACCCTGATACTGAATTTTTCATTTATTTACAGAACCTCTTATGACCTTGAAATGAAAACTACAACTGTGTCAACATTCACTGAATTCATGCAATTCTTTTCCCTTGCTGCTTCTTTTGCCAATAAAATGATAAAACTCTATAAATATCCTAGAAATAAGATCATGAACATGAAGAAACATCAGAATATCCAAGAAATAAGATAATAAATCTTAAGAAAACATCAGATGGATGATGATGGCAATTAGCAAGCTTGTATAAAAACCTGTTAGAAAAGAAAAAATAACCCAGCAGTCTAGGGTTAGCAAAGCTTTGAATCTCTTGGAAATTTGTTCCTTTTCTATGTATTTCTTTTTTAGACACATATTTATGGGAATATCAAACAACTCATAGTATCCTCATAAAAAAGAAACTCTTATTCCTAACCAATCTGATATGTTGAAAGGATATGAGCAAACAGTGTGGGATCAAGTTTTTGCATTTCAAGAATTAATAGTAGTTTTTCTTCGTCTAGTAGGCGACAAAAACCATTGTGTTGCCTTGCCTTCCACTTGTTCTTTTCGAGTAACCATTTTTGGTTACTGTGTTCTTGTATATGATACCGCAATTCACAAGCCCAAGTACCATGGTAGGTTTTCTCCCAGGATGGCATTATTTTTATTTTTTACTTTTTTTTTTGGAAAAATGTTTTTCTTGAACGCTAAATTTGTCTAAACTCCTTAATTGATATTTTTTTCCTTCTAGTGAAATAAAAATAATTTATTTTGAGATGTCAAAAAATATTGAAAGAACTTAAAAAAATTATTTTATCTTACCTCATTGAATTTTTTTTAGTTTATTGTATGAAATATTATCAAACACTTGAAAAGAACTCCTCTTGTATATAATTTATAACAAATGAAAAGAAAAATATTAATTATTATTTATTGATACTAAAATGATGGAAAAAAAATTTAAAAATTAATATAATATAATAAAAGTCATATATTCTCTAATCATAATTTTAAAATTCAAATTTTAAATATATAAATAAATATTTATTTTTTTTACAAATTTAATTAAATTAATAAATTTTAAATATTAAACTACGAAAAAAATAATGAGGATAGATTATTGATGCTAAAGTCAAATGAAAGCAGGTTGAAATAATGGGAGTGTATTTGTCGTCGTTAGTAGGTATCAGACGATGAATTTAATATGTTATCTTTTCATCGCTCGAGGAAGATATTTACGTGATGCAAAATTTCTCATTTTAACATTTTTGTTTGAAGTGTATTATTAATAATTAAGGAGAAGGTGGGTCAGGTCTATCCTCCTCAATTTCTCAGGGCTTACCATTGAAATTCAATCGTGTTACGGATAAAATAAAAATGAATTTAAAAATTCCCCACTCAGCACTGGGCAGTTGGCCCTGCTAATCATTTGGTTTCTGCCGTTATTGACGGCTGCTATGCCGACGGCAATCCCCCCACTAATTTTTGTTCTTTTGGCAGACCCAGTCCCCACTAATTAGACCCCTCCAATAGTTACATCCCACGAGGTTTAGTGTTGCACATCTTGTAAGGCCAAACAAGGACATTCAAATCACTTTCTGATTTTAATTTTTTAAGGTCAAAAGTTTCTTCGATCTCTTTTTTTTTTTTTTAAAGCATTACATATTTTGTTGGATAATATATTAAAAGTTTCTCTGTTCCTTCTATAAAAAAAAGTCTTTTGTTAATTTTTAAAAAATTAAAAATATTCATTAAATTTGTGTAAGTATAACATTTTTGTAAAATAATAAACTTACAATGAGATTTGCTATCCATCTTCTCTTGCTTAGTGCTTACCATGAGGTGCTAACAGCAGGACTTGCAAGTTCTAAATGGTAGGTTGCTCACATGGATAAGGCCGTAATCCTTGCATCTTTTCATTAGTCATCCAATTTTATTATGGTAGCCGAATGTCTATCCATCGCTAATTATTTATAATTAGAAAGTTAAATTAGAGAATTATTTTCCATAATTTAAAAAAAATCAACTTTGTAATGATTTTTATTTAGAATGGATTCATCGAAGATCAATCCAACCATGTGCTGGCAGCGTGTTATTCATTCAGTCCGTATATATAAATATAATTAAGGCAGAAAATTTTCAGTAATCACAGCTTAATCACGGTAATTACGCTTACCAAAATACAGGGCTCACGGACAACCGAGCATTCATATCTTCATACGTGTCACAAACATTTCACTTAAAACGGAAGATTCTTTGGAATATACCCTAACACTCTCTACAGCAACATCATCGTCAGCGGCCAATTCCCTTATCCTGAAGTTTTAACCCTTATATAAACAACCACCTATTTTAAACTCCTTTCGTGTTGCAGATTCCCTCTTAAATATCCCAAGATTTTAACCCTTTTTTTAACTGAAATAACAACCATGAACTCCTCTTCTTCTTCCTCTACCACTGTCCTTTCTCCCTCAGATCATGAAAGTCTCATCCAGAAACTCGACGTTTTCAAGGTCCAAGGCCGTGATAAGCGTGGCCGCAAAGTCCTTCGCATCATCGGCAAGAACTTCCCTGGTATGTACCTTTACAAATTATGAGAGTTACGATGCGGAATTCAATTTTCTTTGTTCAAAGTTTTTTAAAGGTTTTCTTGTTTCGTTGTTTTGTTCAGCTCGGCTGGTGAGCAGTGAGGTGTTGAACCAGTATTTGATGAAGAAAATATTCCCTAAATTGGAGGGAGGCCCTTTCTCGGTTGTTTACGTGCACACAGATGTTCAAAGGAGCGACAATTTTCCCGGAATCTCAGCCTTACGATCAATATACGAGGCGATTCCGGTCACGATTAAGAATAGTCTGGAGGCTGTTTATTTCCTTCACCCTGGCCTACAAGCCAGACTCTTTCTCGCCACTTTTGGCCGTCTCTTGTTCAGTGGAGGGTAAATTTTTTTTTTTTCTCCTCGCTGATAAAGCTCATTAAAAACCATTTTTGACCAACTGCCACTTTGAAAAGTTCAGCTAATCCTACTTTAACTTTTAACTTGAGATTCAGATGTCCAAAACCTGGGGCTAATTCCTGGTTTTGTTGGTGTGAGACAGGCTATACTGGAAGCTAAAGTATGTGAACAGACTCGAGTTTCTGTGGGACCTTGTTCGAAGGAGGGAAATTGAAATACCAGAGTTTGTGTATGATCACGATGAGGAGCTTGAGTGCCGTCCGATGATGGACTATGGATTAGAAAGCGATCATCCAAGAGTTTATTGTGGGCACTCAGTGGATAATCCAGTTTCCTCATACTCAATGCGATGTATTGCATAGGAATTAGGATGCAATCATTGTCAAGTCAATATCAAAAGTTTTCATGTACAAAGTGGCAGGAAATCAAATATGACCTCGTGCTTTTCGCATAGGATTTCCTCAGAATTTTGTTAACTTGGTAGAAAGTAGAACGATTTATCGCTGAATTGGTATTTCGAATGTGTATGAAGTGCCATTTCTCGTAAAGTTTGTGAGCTCATTTCATATATGGTTTGGGTCCTACGAGGTGAACCTTTCAATTCCAAACACATACTGAGCTACATATTCTCCATATTCCTATCCGTTATATAACTAAAAACCTGAAATTCCTTGATTGCCTTCAGATTGTGAAAGAAAAGCCTCTTGTCAATTGTCTGCTCATCAAGTCTCCGAGTATCCTACTGGAATTTTTATACATTCAACCGACGCTGAGGAACAGGTTTAAAGTGGACAAGGCGGAGATTTGAACGCAGTAAGCATAATGATCCCATATTCAAGTAACACCGACGATTCTCTTTTCTCAGGAGCAAAACCATAAAATATGAAATCAAGAAGCAAAAAGGAAAAAAAATAATTTTCTTACTGTGGCAGAGTTAGATGACTCTATAAACAGAAGATTTCTTCTTAAAACTAACATGTTCTAATCCTATTTCATGGCAACCTAGATGAGATTTGGGCCCTGTCTTTCTGTTCAGTTCGAGATTACCACCTGCTGTGTCTTTAAACGAACATAAACCACTTTGAGGTGTCATTGGGAGCAAACCAAGATTATATTTCCTAAACAGGTACAATAAAATGAGTAGGTAGGCAAAGGCAACTCCTAGTGTGAATTTCTAACACAAGGCAGCAAGCGAAGCTTTAAGCTGTTGCCATTTCACTAGGGATAAATAATGCCATGTACCAAAAAACCTATGGAAAACAAACCTTAGCTTACCTACAGAACTCCTAAAACGCACATTTAAACAGCATAACTTTCAAGATTAAACCATCATTCAGATCTCGAATTTCAAGTATAACGTCATACCTTTTCTCATTAACAGCAATAAGCTTCAAGCAAATTCTTGCACAATCTGAAATCTGTTTTACATGGGAGCCTAAAACTAGATACAATTTCAGTAATAAATTACCTGTAGGCATGAAATTATCAACCAAAAACTAATAAAATGTCGATTAATGAACAAAGAGAAGATCAAGTAGCAGCAAGACAAGTATTCAAGAGTCCTTCTCCCGAGCTATGTTCTCCGCTTCAGCACTTCTCTTACCATCAGCATCACTGTTGCTAAATCGAAGATCAGGATAATTCCGGTGGTTCAGCGAATGCAACCACAGGCCAACCACTCCTTCCTTATGTTCGGTTGATGCAATGTGAGAATATATATACTTCATTTTGAAGTCCTCTGCTGCTGCTTCATAGTCTCTCATCGAAATTTCTTCATGGCTGTCTTTCCATTTCTTATTATAAGATGCAAAGAGGCACTCGTCCAAGTACAACCCAACTTCAGGAGCTGTAGGCACATTAATGTTCACATCCCTACAAGTTTCGATCAAACACGCATTTGAGAAGAACAAAATCAACAATTAAAAAACATCAATATTGAAACAATGATGGGCCAATGCTTACTTTTGTAAAGCAGTTGATATCAACGACTCGGGGGCACAATTCCTCATAATGGCAACAGCAAGACCTATCATTTTTCTTATCTGATGAAGCATGAAACTCTGTCCTACAACCTCGCACTTGACGAATTCAATGCCTTCAACCATAAGAGTGGTTCTCGCATCAAAGGATATGATGTAACGGCGTGCAGAGGGGTCTTCAGCCTTAGTTCTGGTGGTAAAGTTATGGAAGTTGTGACTCCCTACATAGTAATTCAATATTCGATTAAACCTCTCCTTCTGCTCTTCGCCGTAACCAAACCCAGTTCCATTCGTCACTTGCTCTTCTCCATTAACTTTCCCGTCTACATCAGTAACCTTTGACTCTTTCTCCATGGATTCTGAATTTGTAGTTGCAGTAATACCATTGTCCACAGAAATTACATTTTCCTCTTTCCCGTCATGTACGGTTTTAGTATCTTCACTGTTTGACAAAATGTCGGACTGAGGAATAGCAGATGCTGTTTTAGCCTCCTCATTCTGAGAGACCTTAACTTCCCTCAAGGATCCATCACTTGAAATATTACAACCAGCATTTTCTATATCCGCATTAATTTCAGATTGCGCTATAGCATCTACATCATCTGACGAAATGGCTGTTGGAGAAAGCAATGATTTTGATTCAAAACTGCGCTTTCCCACCGCCCCAATTACCTTACGTCCTCTCTCTGAACACTCCAAACACTTAACAAGCTCATTACCAGATCCTAAACTAGCCAGCACACTCTCCCTATCGCGATGCGAAGATTGATCAAGAGCAAAAACGGGTATCAGATACACGTACCTCCTACGATCGCAGAATTTCTTGGCATTAAACGACGCTGTCACTCGCTTGTATCCAAAAATCCTAATCTGTGATGGAAGATTCGAATTTAATCGTTCAACAAGTCCTGGCGGGTCGATGTAGAAGCGACCGGAGACTACCTGTCCCACGGCGCTTACGCCCTTGTCAGTACGAGCCGAGCGAGCCCAGTCATACTTCTTGGAATTGCCACGGTCCTGTTCGGGGACGGCACCGGAGAGATAGAGGACTTCTTCGAGGTCACCTTCGATAGTTTTGGCTCCTGGGTTTTTCTGCATTCCCTGGTAGCCAACACCGCAGTACGCGAAAAATATCGCGACTTTCCGGCGCTTATACCTTTGCTTTTTCCTCGTGGTTGTACCATCTGGAGCGGTTTCATCATCGTCGGATGTCGGGGTGGACATTTTGGGCCTCTTAAGTTCCGGTTCTTCTTGTTCTGATGGAGCTGTGGTTGTTTTCAAATCTGGATTTTCCATTTGTGATAAAAAAAAAAAAAAAGTATAGAGCTTTACATTAAAGGCTCTATACAAGCATACCCTGATAAAACCCTAGAAAATTAATTATTTAATTATCTTCATAGGGTACATTACACTGCCCTAAGCACTATACATATACACCATGTTCCCGAGTCAACGGAAGTTCATTAACCGTTGGATCAAGACTCCATATCTGATATATCTTGGCGTTTAACTATCAAAGAATCTCGTGCCATGTTATTGATTATTGAACTTCTCTTCACAACTACTTGAGCTTACCATTTCTTTACGAGGATTTCAGGCCAAGGTGCTTAAGGATTTCATTCTTGTTTCCTATTATTTCACAATATATCATTATATATTAGATAATATATATCATGATGTCTGACTTTGTAAATGTAATATTTAAATTATTTTATTTATTATATAATTTTATAACATTTTTTTATATAAATAAGAGTTAAGTTACTTCAACATTTTTAGAAAGTTAATGACGTTGAAAAAAATAATAAGAGTTATATTACAATACTAACACATCAAATTAATGGTTGTATTGTTAGATTTTTTTTATTAATTAAAAAAAACAATGCATGATATTATGAAATTATTACATCGGTACTACAAGAAAAACAAATATTATTTTTAGTACAATAATGCAAAATATACTACGAATAACAATAATTCAAAGAATTTGTCAGAAATTTTTAAGCAATAGGCGTTTACTATTTTTCACTAAATCCCCACCATAAAACAAACAAGCAACTCAAAAAATTCTTGTTCCATAAGAGAAATCATAATATAGAATATACTTTTGAAGTGTTGAACTCGAAAGTTAAATTATATTGAC
>CANXYI010417897.1:0-13335 GCA_948208565.1 Hura crepitans | reverse complement strand
TTTAGTCATTTTTCCTTAAGTTACCATTCATTTGGTCATTTCTCAAAATCATGTTTTTCATATCTCTAATCATACCTGACATAGATTCATTATTCCTCCAACTATTATAACCTAAAATCATCATTGACTCATCTATCATCCTTATGCCATTATTTGTACATATATAATCACCATTTCACATGCAATTTCCAATGTCACTATTACACATCATTTTAGGTCACAATTTCTCAAACTACCATTCAAGACATCTTGTTATTTGTATACACATTCCTAGCATGATTTTGCCATCTCATTTCAATGTCAATGCCATATATAACATGTTATACACATGACATCCCATACATGCATACCATTCAGCCATACATAACACACACACCTAGACTTGGTTTCTCTCACCCAAATCATGTATTCATGATTAATTTTATGCCATCAACATAATTATGCCATCCATTTACATCAATTCCATGCCAAACCCTAAGTTTTACCATTTCCATACACATATTCACATACAAAATCATGCACAATCACATGACATGCATTAATTGAGTTAAGTCCACATACCTAGGGTGTAAAAACACCCTTTTTTCCACTACTATAATGCCTTGAATAGGGTTCTCCTTTAACATTGTCTCTTTGACCTAACATAACCAAATTTTGCCTTAGAAAATTACCTAAAAATTTTACATAACTCCAAATTGAAATCTAAAACCATAGCATTTCTTATAATGACCTAAGTTACCTATAACAAAAATAAAAAATGGAATTAGGTCACTTACACCCAAATTTATCACAATTCACCAAGTATCAAAATCTCACTTTCTAGCCTTCTTTTCTAATTTTTGTTAGTTGGATTAGCTTTAGGAGACTGTGGAGGCCAAGAAGCATATAAAATTTGGAGGAAATGGCTAGAATTGAGGAAGAAGTGAAGAAAAAATAGGGGAGAGAGAAAGCAAGAATAACGTCGGCCAAGGGAGAAAAAAGAGGGGTGGGATTTGGGTTGGCACATGTGGCACCCCCACATGTGCACACCCTTGTATATTAGCGAGGTGGACAGCTCATATCACACCACATGGCAATCTAATGGTCCATTTTCTCCCAATTTTCATTTAAATTTTAGAAATTCACAATAATTTCTTTAGACCTCCAAAAATAGCCATTTCAATTGCAAAAATCCATAATTAGTACCATTAAGAGACTCGTAAAATTTCAAGTCAAAATTCCATCGGCAACTATAGTTACTATTCACTCGCTTAAATAAGATATTCCAAATAAATATTATATGGTCTCAAAAAATTAAAATTCCTTCGCCACCATGTAGATTTGAATTTTTGAGTTTTAGGGTATGATATTTTTGAGTCTGTCTGGGCACATCCTGGGGCTATCATAACTTAACCTCGTTTTATGTCACTATTCACTAGTTCTTAACCCGAAATGATTTATTAGTTCTGCTAAATTTTTAAATTATTTCATGTTGTCCATTTTTTAGCCTGTTAAAGTTTTATGACCAATACGCCCCTTTCTAGCCTTATTAAGGTGCCTTGACTCACAAATAACACTATTCATGTCGAGAGGTACTGTTTATGAAAATTTGACTTAGGGGTATTACAATTCTCCCTTTCTTAAGGAATTCATCCTTAAAATTACCTATTATGAATAGATGCAGGTATTGTGCCTTCATCTGCTCTTCACTTTCTCATGTGGCTTATGTGGTATCTCCATAGTACCTTCACTAAAGGGATTGACTTGTTTCTCAGCTGCTTTACTTCTCTAGCCAATATTTGCATTAGTTATTCTTTATATGTTAAGTCTAGTTGTACTTGTACCTCCTCTATAACTATTACATATGATGGATCTGATCTGTATCACCTCAACATCGATACATAAAATACATCATGAATTTTTTGCAGCTCAGAAGGAAATGATAATCTATATGACAAGGGTCCCACATGTTCTGTGATTTCATAGGGACCAATGAACCTAGGACTGAGTTTCCCCTTTTACCAAATCTAAGCATTTTCTTCTATGGCGATACTTTCAAGAATACCCATTCACCGACTTCATACTCAATGTCTCTTTATTTCAAATCTGCATATGATTTCTATTAGTTCAAAATGGCTTTTAATCTGTCTCTTATAATCTTAACCTTCTCTTCTGCATCTCTAATTAAGTCAAATCCCATAATCTTACCTTCCCCCACTTCACCCCAATAAAGGGGAGTTTTGCACCTTATAACATATAGTGCTTCATAGGGTGCCATTCCTAAGCTAGCTTAGTGGCTATTATTATAAGCAAGTTTAGCCAATGATAGATACTAATCCCAGTTACCTCTAAATTCTATTGCACAGCTACCTAACATATCTTCTAATACCTATATCACCCATTCTGATTATCCATCCGTCTGAGGGTGAAATGTTGTGCTATATGTCAATTGAGTACCTAATGAGTTATAGCTTCTTCTAAAATCTAGAAGTAAACCTCAAATCTCGATTTGAAATGATGGCTACTAATACTCCGTGTAACTGTATGATCTCATTAATATAAAGTTGAGCCAGCTTCTCTAAGGAATAATTCATCCTTAAAGGAATAAAATGAGCTATCTTGGTTAATTTGTCCACTATTACACATATAGCATTACATATACTTCTGGTCAGTGGTAACCCTATTATAAAATCCTTGATGATCTTCTCCCATTTCAATTCTCAGATTGCTATTGGGTGTAACAATCCAGAAGGAACTTAGTGTTCAGCTTTCACTTATTAGCAAGTCAAGCATCGAGCTACATATTCAGCTATCTCCTACTTTATTCCTGGCCACCAGTAGTGAGGTTTCAAATCAAGATACATCTTTGTGCTTCTTAGGTGTATGGAGTATGGAGCTTTATGAGCCTTCTTTAATATCTACATTCTCAATCCATTTTTTTTGGTACACATAACATGTTCTGATAGTACAAGCTTCCATCTACACCCAATTTAAACCTTGTAGTCTTCCCCTCTTTGACTTTACTTATTGTTTGCACCATCTGTTCATCTCTTAACTAGGCCTCCTTTATCTATTGCTTAAACTCAAGTTTAATCTATAATTTAGCCAAAATTGTATCTTCTTCTATGTACTTCACCCTAGCATGCATAAGTTTCAAAGTAGCAATAAGTTTTCAGCTCAGGGCATTTGTAACCACATTCGCCTTTCATGGATGGTAGTCAATCAAACAATCATATTCCTTGATTAACTCCATCCATCGTCATTTCCTAAGATTTAATTCCTCCTATGTGGGTAAGTACTTTAAACTTTTATGGTCAGTATAAATATAGCACCTTTCGCCGTACAAGTAATGTCTCCACACCTTTAATGCAAACACAATAGTAGCTAATTTTAGATCATATGTGGGATAATTCTTCTTATGAGGCTTTAATTGCCTAGAATCATATGCAATCACCCTGCCTTCTTGCATCAAAACACAACCAAGCCCATTATGTGAGGCATCACTGTATATCACAAACTCCTTCCCTTGTTTAGGCTGAGTAAGAATCAAAGCCTCAGTCAACATTATTTTTAACCTATCAAAACTGGCTTGACTTTTGTCATTCCATTCAAACCTCATATCCTTTCTTCATAGTCATGTCAATTGAGCTACAACCATCGAGAAACCCTTTACAAACCTCCGATAATATCCTACCAAACCTAGGAAACTTCAAATCTCAGTCACATTCTTAGGAGGATTCCACTCCAATATAACTTTAACTTTATTCAGGTCTACTCTAATACCCTCAACTGAGACAATGTAACCTAGAAAAGCTACTTCTTGCACCAAAACTCACATTTGCTCAATTTAGCATATAACTGTCTTTCCCTTAAAGTTTGTAACACAATTCTCTCCCAAGTCTTAGAATACACCAGAATGTCATCTATAAACATCACGACAAACTGATCCAAATAAGGCTTGAACATCCGATTCATCAGATCTATAAAGGCTATCGGGATATTAGTGAGCCTAAATGGCATCGTTAGGAACTCATAATGCCTATATCGAGTCTTGAAGATAGTCTTAGGGATGTCACTCTCCTTAATCTATAGCTGATGATACCTTGACCTCAACTACATTTTAAAGAAGATACTGGCACCTCACAACTGGCTAAATAGATCATTGATTCTAGGCAACGAGTATTTATTCTTGACTGTTACTTTATTCAATTGCCTATAATCTATACATAACTAAAGCAACCCATCTTTCATTTTCACGAATATTATAGGTGCTCCCTAAGGTGAGATACTAAGGCTAATGAAGCCTTTATCCAATAGTTCATGTACCTGCACTTTTAACTCCTTCAATTCTACTAGTGCTATCCTATATGGTGTAATGGACACTGGGTTTATGTTAGGATATACCTCAATCTCGAAGTCCAGCTCTCAATGTGGTGGTAATCCTAGTAGTTCATATGGGAATACATTAAGGAATTTTGATACCATTGGTATCTAATCAAGGCTAAGTGCTATGGTATTGGTATCCACCACATAAGCTAAGAATGCTTTACATCCTTTCTGAATGAGTCACCTGGCTGTAATGGCTAAGATGATATTTGACAAGGAATTTTTTTTACCCATAACTATTACCTCTTATCCGTCTATCGTCTGTAGACTCAATCTTTTTCTCTTGTAATCAATCACTGCCTTATGTTCTGACAGCTAATCCATACCCAGTATGACATCAAACTCATGAAAGGGAAGTTCTATCAGATCTACTGGAAATGTTTGATCTTGAATTATCAGAGGACAATGTCTATAAATTGTGTTTATCATCACACTCGGCCCAATAAAGTTGCTCACCTAAATGTTCAAGTCTATGGGCTCTAGCTCTAGCCCCCTATCTCATGCTTGTGTGGTGTAAATATAGGAATGTGTGGAACTAGGATCAATTAAAGCTAACACAGCCATATTAAACAAGTAAAAAGTACTAACAATGACGTCTAGTGCTTTAGTTTCCTCCGGGGCACAGATAATATACTGCTATGCTGGAGCTCTAACCTTTAATCTCATCTTTTGACTAGTACTCAATTGCTCTTACCTCGTCTATCTCGATCCTCTACTGGGTGCTACTACAACTGATGCCTAGGTCTATGTAGCCTCAAGTTGTCTCTGAGGACACTCTCACTAAAAGTGGTCTCTGGCTACGCATATGAAGCATTCTCCTCTCTAGTTCTGCTAGCATTACCCCCAGTGTCTCCTATTACAACTCCCATATGTCAAAGGTGCACTTCTAGCTATAGACATTGGAGCACTTGAGGCCTACTGTGACGATCAAGGCCTAGGAGGAATGGCTTGACCTAACCTCTAAAGTGGGGTCTACCTCTAGGACTACTATCCTGACTATCTCTAAGATTGTTGTCTGGGTTGGAACCTTCTCTATCTCTTACCCCCTTCTAGAGCTGAGCTTGTCTGACTAACTATAAATAGTCTATTCTTCTAAAATAGCTCCCTTTTTTCTTGCATCATGTCCTTTATGTCATATGCTGTAGCCATCAATGCTAAAAGGTCTCTGATCTTTGTGGTAGCAATCTACATCTGCAGCTTGACATTGAGGCCCTTTTCAAACCTCTTGCAACATTCTTCCTCAGTAGGCAAGAACTCCTCAACATATCTACTCGAGCGAGTGAAGTCTTTCTCATATTTTGACACTGACCTCTACCCTTATTTTAGGTCCAGGAATTCCTATCTCCTTTTATCCTCATAGGACTCTAGAATATATCTCTTATGGAACTCCTTCAAAAAATACTCCCAAGTGATCTCTGCTTCTGCTTTCCTCCTCTTTATTGTGTCCCACCAATGAAAAGCTTCTTCTTGGAGGAGAGAGGTGGCACATTTCAAGCTTTCTTCCTCTATGTGTTCCAATTGTTCGAGAACTCTCTTAGTCCACTCCAACCAATATTCAACTTTTGCAGCATTGTCTTCCCCTACACCTAGAAAATCCACTACCCCCATTTTTTTCACCCTTTCCAAGTACGTCTTTTATAATGCTACTGGTGCTGGTGGAGGTGGTGCAGGAGCTGTGTGCCTCAGTAGCTCTACTACCTACTGCAATAATGCTGGTGAGGCCTAGGCCTGAGGTTGTGGCTATAGTGGTGGCTGGTGAGTAGCATCACTCAGCTTTAGTGTGGCTGCACTCACCTATGGGCCATGGATAGTGGTAGGAGTATTACTAGCCACCTTTTTGCCACATTCTGGTGAGGTCCATTCACTCATCGTATATAACTGTACAGAAAATAACTTATTAGCTTCATATAGTGTAGCATTTTCATAAATATCGAATCCTAGACCTTAGTACTCATGTATAGTATGCCTAGGAATGCCTAAACTTGCTCTAATACCACTAAATGTAACACCCCTTGCCCATTCCTGAAGGAAATAAACAAAGTGTGCTACTTTCTGTAGGTCACCCATCCTTAGATTTCCCTAGATCTCATTTGTTTAACACTTATCAATTTATTCCTTACTAAGACTTGTTATCCTTGTTTTCCCTAAATTATTAGATAATCACTTAATACTGACTATCTTAGATTGATAAAATCCTATTTTAGGTCTATTATTGGATTTACAAAATTTAGGCAGCATAACGGCTTCCCAGGTGAAAAATCAAAATTTTTCCCTGCATAAAAACACTTCTATAATGATCATAGTAGTCAACCCAACTCCTGGACGCTTTTGGTCCTTCAGATCTATAACAACTCAAAAATCTCGACTCTCGTGAATAGTACTTTCTATGGTGAATAATGTTTTCCAAAACTCGAGTCGCATTAAATGTACTGATGGGTAGTATTAATTATGAGAGAATTTCGAGCAAAGTTTAAAGCCAATCCGAGTTCATTTGGATGGTTAAAAATGCTAAATAAGATTTTACAGTAATGTCCTATGAATAGTGCTTCCCATTCATACCATAACTCACCTCTATATCCTTCTTTTCTCTAAAAAGTTGTCCCTTTCCTCCTCTCTCTTTCTCTTGTGATTTCTTCCTCCACAACAACACCCATCTAGAAAAATTATACCCAAAACAACAAGCATTCCAAGATGAGTTTATAGACACCAAAATCATCAAGAACGGCAGAGTATTTTGGGAGAAAAACCAAGAAGAATTTTAAGGGGAATAGTAACCTTCTCTCTCGAGTTTTTCTTTTTCGTAAATTTTATTTTTCACGAGTTCCTAAGGTGTTGTAAAGCATATATCTAGGCTCAGAATATTTTTTTTGACATGCAGATTATTTTATATTATTCATTGAAGTTCATAACCTTTCAAATTTGTAAGCGAGGCTTCAACCCGAGCCTTCCGAGGCAAGGACGAGGCTTAGGCCAGCTTCAGGCATCCCATGAGACTTATGTTGGTATGTGTAATCATATTAACTTTGGGTAAATTTTTGAATATCTAATATATCCATTTAGTTACATATTTGCAATAAATGCCATTAATTGTTATTGTAACACCCGCGTCCTGAGGCTCTCGGAATAGTGCCACGAGGTCTAAGAAGTGCACCCAGGGTGCCAGGTCACTTGCACATGGATCTAGGCAATGGCATATGTCATGAAACTTTAAGGGACCTTAATTTGTTGAAATGGGCAAAATTAAAAAATTTAGCAGAACCAAAAATTCATTTCGAGCTATAAGTTACTTATCAGGCCAATAAAAATTTTTCAGGCCAAATTGACCAAGGATATGCCTTGATGGACCTAAAAATAATGGAACCTGTAGCTAGAAAATCACATTAAGTCCAATGGTGAAAGAATTTTTAGAATTGGAGGTCGTTTGCAAAATCTCATAATTTTTTAGGTTGGCATGCAAATTGAGGCAGTTTGAAAACTGCCATATCGATGGAATTTGGGTACAAAAATTTACGAGCAAGTAGAGGGGATTAAAATAGGAATTTTAAAATAAATGGTGTAATTTTTAAAGGTTCGAGTGAATTTTTATGAATTTTTGAAGTTTCCTAAAAAATTGAGATGGTTCGAGAATTATTGGTACAAGGTTGAGGTGGCAAATTAGGGCCCACAATAGTGCCAAGTGTCTTAGCCCACTTGGCAAGTGGCAAATGGGCGATAAAAATTGGATTTCCACTTGTAAAGAACAAAACTCCCTCTCCCTATTTTCTACCCAATTGTCAATGTTAGTCTCTATTTTTAGGCCATATGTTTTTGCTCTGGCATCCAAATGGGTTAATTCTAATGGAAAAAAATTTCCTCTGGATGTTAGGCACCACCAGGAAAAATAATTAGGTGAAAAGGAGCTATGGTTTGGGAGAAAAAAATCAAAGAAGGAGACAGACTCGGACCAGTTTAGAATTGTGTATGTGAGGTGAGTTCTTAGTTGTATCTCCCTTATTCCTTGGACTTTTTAGGTGATTTTTTATTCTAAATCATAGTTAACATGTGTGTGGTGGTGTATATAAGGGATTGGTGGCCATTGGAGGCCAATTTAGAGGCTATGAAGGAGGCACAAGTTTACTATAGAAGCTAGAATTTAGCAAGTAGTAAGGGTTAAGATAAGGATGGCATCTTCGAAGTGTCATGTAAGTGAATTTATAGCCTTTTCTTTATGGGTTTTAAGTGCCTAGGTTAGTAATCTCTAAAATAAAGTGGATGGAATGTTGAGTTTAAGAGTGAATCCTTCTTTGGTAGTGATGAACAAGTGAACACCTAACATATTAGGGGGTATGTTTTAAGGAGATTGTCAAAATTGGCTTTATTTCCTTGCTATTTTTTGTGGATATGAATGCTTGTGTTGGTTATACATGGGCTAGGGTATAACTTCAGTATTGTATAACATGTTAGAATGAAGTTTATAGCCATGTTAGTTGTGAAATATTGGTGAATTATACATTTGAAATTGGTACCCAGAGCCATTCTTAGTGTATTGTATGATGATGGCAAGTGACCTAAGATAATTTTCTTGAAATTGAGTGTGATTATGGCATGGCATGTGTTTATGATTGAATTTTGATGCCAAGTAAAAGAGTAATAGGAATTGAGTACATTTTTCTCTTAGTATCCAAATATATGTATTTATGATATGGGTTGGAAGCTAGCTTATAAACATGTTTAGTACATACACAATGTTAGTTATGAATTTGGCTTCTAATGATCATAAACTTTAAATGATGAATATAACACTTTAATATAACAAGGAACATTTGAAATATGCCTTTGCTTAGCTAAAAAGACTTGAACTAAAACATATATTTAAAGCTTAAAATAATAACTTAAAAGTGGCTTTAATTGAGGTAGCAAGTGAACCTTCCTTGTGCCTTTAATAGGCTAGAATTGAATTACATTTTGGCCGGATTTAGCCCAATTACAGTGGCATGGTGCCTAGATTTTAGCCAGGGAATTGGCTTTATTGCCTAGACTTTAGCCATGGACTTGGCCCTATGCCCAGTAAAATACTAAAAAAGAACTTTGAAAACTAAGCTTAATTTGGACTTAAAATAGTCCCAGAAAACTAATTTCCAAAAGTGGTCGAAATGACCTATAACTATCTAGTTGATCGCTACATGAACCAAAATGTCCCTAAAGCAGAAAATATTAAGTTTTCAAATAGAAATGCCATGATCAATCCTACCATAAGACACTTTAATTTTTTATCATAACAAACTAACATTTCTGAAGGAATTTTACTCGGTAGAGCCAAAAAGTGGCCATACCAGTCTGAACAAATTTTTAAAGTATCAGATAAAATTTTTAACTGTCTAATTTTGAGACTTAATATTATAAGAATAATTTTGGCTAATAAATAAAGTTAAATTAAGCTACTTGGCCCATTGGTTAGACACCCACTGGATAGGTTGACCGATCAACTTAGGGTTTTGCAACTGCTAGTTGGTGGCTGGAGAGGTCTATAGACTGATCTCTGTTATGTCACCCAGTTCTTAATAGTTGTATTAGTGGTTGGAGAGGTCTACAGACTGATCTCCATTATGTCACCTAGTTCTTAATGATCATTTGTGACTGGAGAGGTCTATAGGTTGATCTCCATTATGTCACACAATTACTCATTTGTGGTTGGGGAGGCCCATAGGCTGATCGCCATTATGCCACTCAATTATTTTTATTGTGTCTGGGGAGACTATGGCTAATCTCTATTATGGCACACATATCGATGTTATAGCGTAGGTCTAGAATGGGCACCACTACACTAGTTTATTATCCCTCGAGATCCAGTGTCTTAAAGTGTCGTCTTCCTAGTCGGGCTAGAGAATTAACTTAAGTAAATGACTAGACTGAGTATAAACATATAAATTAAGCATAAAAGAATATTAATTCCTAAATTTGACAAAATACAAGCTAAAGGGGCAATTTAGATAGTGTGCACAGATGTGCCAAATCAGTTACAGTGAAACAAGTTAAATAACTGGCATAATGATTATTAAGATTGAAGTTTAAGCTTATTATAGGACTTTTACTCAGGGGGTAATAAAAATACAATCAAAGGGAATTTTGGTAACTTTTCCACAAAAATGAGAATAAAGTGTTTTTTGGTAAAGCATGCTAATTAAAAATAATAATACTTTTCTTAAATGTTTTATTTAAGTCAAAAATATTATTTCGTGACTAGACAAATACCTTAGGGGTATTTAGTAATTTGGCACCCCAGTGAGTAGTTAAATCATTTAATGAAGTAAAATTATACTTTTAACTGCATAAGTGAGTTAATAATATTACACCATGATTAAACTACTTTAAATTCACCACTGAGTATCTCGTATACTCAGTGTGTCGATTTTGGTGCACAGGTACACTACAGCAAGACTTGCCTCACAAAGTGTGATGACAACGGTTCAGAGGATCCATGTGAAGACTTTGGATGAATTGATGTACATTTAGATATCCATCTACTTAGGTGGGAAATGGATAAGAAAATTTATTTAGGCTTTCAAGAATGTAATGTAATTCAGTGATTAGGACCTACTAATGTAAATTAAGTATTCTTATACATGCTCCTTGGTGAATATATGATTGTGTATGATATTGATATTGATGTAAGCCTAAGGCTCTCTAGTTTTGCATAGTTTATCTGCAGCCTGAGGCCTGAGTTTGTCTGGTGCTAGATGATGATGATAGGCTAAGAATGGGGGACCAGATGGGTCCAAGTGTTGTGAATGGTTTATAGAAGTGTTTATCAGGTTTGTTTGAATATTGCGATAGGACCCGGGCAGCCATTATGCTGTCGAATTTTTAGGTGATAAGTGAGTAAGATTAGATTTCCTCTATAATAACTAAGTAAGATAGGTTCCAACCTAAATAGACCATAAAAACTAATGGAAGAGGTTTTGAAGTTAGATAGCCTGATCTAGACTGAAGTTGGTAAAAGTTAAACGAATGAACATTGGGGAACTTTTAGGATGGGTGACTTAAAGGGAAGTGCACAACTTATTAGTTTTCTTTGCGAATCCAATAGGGGGTGTCACAAAGCGGTTGCACCCACCATACATAGGCTAAAATCAATTCAGACTTAGCCTTTAGCAGCTAGTAATCCCTAGTTGACTGGTCAACCTATCTAGTGTGTACTCAATGAGTGGTCAACGTCCATATTATTTTATCATTACAACCATTGCTCATTAGTTTCATCATTTGGATATTCATAATGGGGACATTATCCTTATTTTGTTAATCTACTAGTTTATAATTTAAGCTATTACTTGTTATTGTTCCAATTTCATTGGCCTCCCATATTCACAACTCATATTTCATTTTCTTTGTTGACCTCATTCATTTCTCTTTTACCTCATTTTTGTATTTTGCTTCTGTTCCCTTTTTTATGTAAAAGTGCATGTATTTTGCTTTACTGTTATTTGTCTCAAAATGTGTTATCCTCTTGCTCCATATTATCTCTTTCCTTTATTATAAGATGACAACTTATTTCCCCATGTCCTATATTTTACCTTTTTACTCTTTGAATCTTGCTGGTACTTTATTACTTATAATACTCGATGTCAATCTCGGTGTATTATCATGATACTTTTTGTAACAACTATGCAATATGAGTACATTTAATGCCTTATCACTTATACTTTCACCTTTATACTTGAATTCTATAAAATTGTCATTTGTTTATTCATTCAATTTTGTTTATTCCTAAATTATGCATCAACAGTATTTCATTTTGTCATATGATTTTATTCATCAACACTTTTGAAAGTGCAGCTCTATCTTCAATTTTATTTTTAAATTTAATCAACTTATAATTTTTATCCTTCACGAGTCATCTATTTAGATTATTTCCATGTAAGTTGGACATAGTTATAAGCCCATTTCATCTAATTATTTTTATGGAACCTTTACAGGTCACTTTAATTTTACTAGACAGTTATAGGTCCTATTACGTGAATGTTACGATTCTTTTGGTAGTTTCTTTTACTATTCTTTCTTTGTCTCATACCATTATACCTTAGGGTATTCCATAGCATCAAACATTACTTCTATATTGTCATACCTATATATCATTTCTAACATAGATTCTTAAGTAACACATATTAATTAAATTCTTAAACTTACACCTAACATTATACACTATACTTATTTCATACCATATCTTTATATGTCAATCTCACATTCCATTATCCCTACAACATGCCTTATCACATTTTAACCCTTAACCATTCACATATCTCCACATTCCATGTCATACCTCACATTACCATCCTAATATTCCATGTATTCATGCCATACATACATGTCATGCATTTGGTTATACATATATCATATGCTTCCACATACTTTTCACATCTAAAACATATCTACGTCATTTTGTCTAGTCTAATTATCCATCCTAGCATGCATAACACTGCCAAATTATCAAACACACATGCACTAATACAATTTCCATACACATCTACATGCCTAAATTTCTAACTTCTCTACAATACAATGCAAGTTTCAATTAAATTCACTTACAGTGGGATCCTAGTCATGTTGAAGCCATTCTAGAACCATCAATTCCATCTCTTTCTACCATTTTGCACCATTTCACACAATGGCGTAATAAGGATTTGCCTTTGAAGATTCCTACAAAATTCTACAGAACTCTAAATTGAAATCTCTCTTCACCTATAACATCACCATACCAAATACCATAGATGAAAAATTAAAACCCTAAGAAAAATCAATTTAATCACCAAAAGAGCACTATTCATCTGATGCTCATATCTCCCTTTCTAGGCATTCTTTTCAATTTTTTTATCAATTGGATTAACTTTCACGTGTCATAAAGGTTAAGATCCATATAAGGATTGTGGGACTTAGTGGTAGGAGGAGAGAGAAATGAAGAAAAAGTGGAAAGGGAGGAGAGAGAAAATGGTATCA
>CANXYI010417660.1:0-11882 GCA_948208565.1 Hura crepitans | reverse complement strand
ATTGCAAAATTCATGCTATACCACACACATGTACATGCCAAGTCATACCTTATTTCCATGCCATTTTAGCCATATATAGCTCTTAACCAGTGTTCCTAATTTGTCATACTCATGCCTTTAGCCACATTCAAGCACACATACACATGTTTTAACATCACACAAGCATGCTTACACACAGTTAAGGTTGTTATCATGCAAATCACACACATGTTAAGCCTTGTACATGTCTTGACTAAGCCTAGATTACACACCACATGCATGTTTTCACCTAATTCACCACATATACACATAAGTCCTTACCTAACATGCCATTTTCTAACTTATACACCATGCTAGCATCTCAACACATGCCTTACTACCTAAGGCACCTCACGGCTAATTCATGGAATCACCTTTAAGCCTTTCATTCTTTACCCAACTCACCACACATACACATAATCCATTACAACAACAATAACACATAGGCAAATCATCCATTTCCTACCTAAATTATACCATATCTTCACACCTATAGGCACACACCCTTACGGCCAATTCATGGCTATCACCCTCCATTCATTTTTTTCCAAACTCATCACATAAACCATTTACAACACACCTAAATAGCTTAGTTACAAGTTCACATCATCCAAATGAAAGCTTTAGGCAATATAGCCATACATTCCATACACTATATCCACACACAAGCCACGGGAAATGACCAAGGCATAAGTCAAATGCTCTAATTCACATACCTCACTACAAAAAAGGGATGGATTCTTCACTTCAAGCTTGAAAGAGACCAAAGCATGCCTCATTTTTCCTTAGCTTCCATTCACACCACTTCACACTCAAAATTCCTTAAAAAATCATACAAGTCTCCCAATCAAATTCCAAGCTTATAGGCATTTTTAGAATCACCAAATCCTATAGGAAATAAATTAAAAAGAGTGAAATCACTTACACATCAAAGGTTGGTTCTTAAGCACCCCTTGTATGAACACTTAAAAGTCCTTGAATTTATTTAATTTTTAAGGACTCCTATGGCTCCCAAAACCTTCACCATTTAATTCACAACATAATTAAAGGATTTTTAGTTGCAATTGGCAAGGGAAAAGCTTGCAAAATAAAGCAAAAATGGTGGAAGCAAAGAAGAAATGGCATCAAGACAAAAAGAGGGGGAAGAAGAGAAAATGGGTGGGTGGTGGGGGTGAGTTGCTAAGTGGGTAGCTAGGTGTCACTTTGAGCCCTTTTATAGCGGCTGAAGTGGCAATGGTGGGGCCGCATGCCACTCGAGCATCCCGAAAAAGCTCGATTTTGGTAGAAACTTCAAGGAATTTTAAAAATCATTTAGACCTCCAAAAATTATCCTGTTTATTTTAAAAATCCTCAATTAGTCCCATTTAGAGGCTTGTAAAATTTCATAGCCAATTCCATTGATATGACAGTTAACCAACTGCCTTGATTTATGTGCAAAACCCTGATATTAAAAAAATTGCAAACAACCTCAGAATTCAAAAATTCTTTCACCAATGGACTCAGGGGAATTTTTAACCTTTAAAGTATGGCATTTTTAGATCTATCTAGGCACATCCCGAGTCATTCTTAGCCTAACTCCATGTAAGCCTATGGCCTACTAGGTTATAACCTAAAATAATTTATTAGTTCTGCTAAATCTTTAAATTAATTCAATTTCATCATTTTATGGCCCTTCAAAGTTTCATGACCAATACCCCTACCTCAGGCCTCGCAAAGGTGATTCGGCACTCTGGGAACACTTTTCGGCCTCAGTGGTACTGTTCATAAAGCCTTGACTTACGAGCATTACAACCTTCACCTAGTAAAGATTTTGTGATCTATATTTATGCTTCCTACAATGGTTTGGAATGTGTTTTAATGCAAAAAGTAAAGGTAATTACTAATGCTTCTAGGCAACTCAAGCTTAATGATCTTAATTATCCTATATATGACTTAGTGTTTATAGCCATTATCTTTACACATAAGATATGGAGGGTGAAAAATGTTGCATGTATATGGATCACAAAAGTTTAAAGTGTTTGCCTACTCAAAAGGAAGTGAACTTGAGATAGAGAAGATGGATGGAATTGATCAAAGACTATGATTGTATTATAAGCTATCATCCTGGAAAAGCTAATGTTGTAGCTGATGCACTTAGCATAAAGTTAATAGTAGGTATAAAATTATATTACTATATAATCTTATGAAAGATATTAATGTTAATTCATCTTTATATAGCCTTAAGAAAGTTAAATGATTGAATGAGCATTGCTCCTAATAGAGCTATTATAGATGTATTAGAAGTGAAATCTAATCTTTTAGAATGAATTCAATAAGCCCAATAATATGATGAGAAGATGAAGTTTGTGAGAAAAAAGTATTCAAGAAGGAAAGGAAATGCAGTATTCTTTAAGAGATGATTGGAATTTGTATTTCAATTGCACATTGTGGGCATGAAATGTTTTTAAAATTGAAGAAGCATATTTTGATAGAAGCACATACAGTAACATATAACATTATCTTTGAAGTACCAAGACAAGCCAAGACTTGAAGATTTTCTACTTGTGGCCTGGCTTGAAAAGAGACAAAGCAAACTTTGCAACTAAACACCTAGTATGTTACCAAGTCAAAGCTAAACATCAAGATCCTTTTAGATTATTGCAACTTATTAGTGTTCTTATGTGGAAATGGGAAACAATTCCTAGGGATCTGATATTAGGTCTCCCTTTTACTCAGAAAAAGCATGATTATATCTGGGTAATTATAGAGAGATTCACTAAGTTAGCCCATTTCATTCCGATTTGACAAGACTATTCTCTTAATTGATTGGCATAGCTATATTTTGATGAGATAGTCAGGATGCATGGAGTTCCCACATCAATGATATTTGATAGAGATCCTAGATTTACTTTTAGATTTTGGGAAAGCTTAAACAAATCCATGGGCACAAAATTGAGTTTCAACAAAGCTTTTTATACTTAAATAGATGGATAATTAGAGAGAGAGATACAGGTGATCTTACAAACTCATCTAATCCTTTTTATAACAAGATAGGATCTAAGATTATAGAATCGATTGTATAATAAGTTCTAAAAGACATACTAAGAAGCTGTGTTATAAATTTTGACAGGTGCTAGGATTAGCACCTTCCATTAATAGAATTTTCTTACAATAATGGTTATTAGTCAAGCATTAAAATGGCTTATGGGAGGAAATGTAAAATATTATTATGTTAGATAGAGATGGGAGAAAGTAAAGTTAATGGGCCTGAAGTGGTAAAAGAGACTGAGGGGAAGGTAGAGCTGATATCAAAAAGATTGAAAGTAGTAAGTGATAGACATAACTCATATGTATATCTTAAGAAAAAGGATATTGAGTACCAGGTGGGAGATAAGGTATTTTTAAAGGTGTCTTCTTTGAAAAGGATCTTGAGGTTTAGAATGAAAGGAAAGCTTAGTCCTAGGTTCATTGGACAATATAAAGTCATAGAACTTATAAATTCTATAGCCTATAGACTAGTTTTACCATTAGAATTGTCTATGATTCATAAAGTATTCCATGTGACTATGCTTCAAGAGTATTGATCTAATCCTTCTCATGTTATCAAATTAGAAGGCATTGAAGTGCAACCTTATCTAAATTATGACAAAAAGCCAATTGGTATTATATGTTTTGAAATAAAAGACTTCAGAAGGAAGAAAATACCTTTAGTCAAAGTATAATAGAGAAACCATCAAGTTAAAAAAGCCATATTGGAAAGTGAAGAAAGTATGAGGAAGTAATATTCCCAACTATTTAGATTAGGAAAATTTTGAGAATGAAATTTTTTTTTAAGGCAAAGATTTGTAACATCCTTAAATCCATAAAATTCATGAGTATTAATTTCCTGATATTTAGATAGTAGATATCATGATTAATCAAGATTACTAATAGAATTTAGTTTAATAAATTAATATTTGGGAATTAAGCTAATTATAGTCTTAATATTCATGTGCATGAAGGATTAAAGTTTAGAAGAGAGGCTTTCACTCCTCATGTTCGATTTAATTGGGTAGAGAGAGAAAAGGGGTTTAATTCTTTCTTTTGATGAAGTAGAGAAGCAATTTCATGCTAGAGAAGGATATTCTAGAGGTAGGTATTCTGACTTACAATACTTCCTTGAGAATGTTGATCTTTTATGCTATAGAATGTGCTAAAGTACTTGCATTTCAAGTATTTGATGAAATAACTCCTTAAGCAAAGTACATGTGCATGTAAATTACTTGAGTGAGGTGAATAGATGAATTATGTAATGCCCGTAAGTTGAAGTTTCATTAACAGTACCTCTGTGGCATGAATAGTGCTCCTTATGAGTTGGGACACCTTAATAAGGCTAGAAAGGGGCGTATTAGTCATAAAACTTTGGCAGGCTAAAAAAATGGACAAAATGAAGTAATTTAAAAATTTATCAGAACCAATAAATAATTTCAGGCTAAGAAATAGTGAATAGTGACATAAAATGAGGTTATTCCAAGATAGCCCATGGATGTGCTCAGATGGACCCAAAAATGCCATACACCTCAAAAATTCCAATCTACATGGTGGTGAAGGAATTTTAATTTTCCAAGATCATCTGATGTTTATTTATAATATCTTTCTTTAGCGAGTAAATAGTAACCATAGTTGTCGATGGAATTTTGACTTAAAATTTTACAAGTCTCTTCATGACACTAATCGAGAATTTTTAAAATTAAAATGACTATTTTTGGAAGTCTAGAGAAATTACTGTGAATTTTTTAAATTTAAATGAAAATTGGGAGAAAATGGACCGTTAGATCGCCACATGTTGCGATTTGGGCCATCCATCTTGCCTATATAAAAGGCTTTACACTTGTGAGGGACTCACATGTGCAAAACCCATTTTCCTCCTCCCAACCCACACAAAATCGATGCTAGTCCCAAGAAACCTCTCCCACCATTTTTTTCTTTCACTCTCCTCCCATACACCACTAAATTCATGAAATTTATATGCTTTTGATCCTCTATAACCTCTAAAAGCTAAATCAAGTGGAAATTTCACCATATCTTGCTTGGAAAGAGAGAAATCCACTTGAGGTGAATAGTGACAAATTTTGGTGTAAGTGACCTAATTCCATTTTTTATTTTTGTTTTAGGTAGCTTAGGTAATTTTAAGAAATCTTATGTTTTTAGATTTCAATTTGGAGTTGTATAGAATTTTTGGAAATTTTTCTAAAGTGAAATCCATTATGTTTTAGGCTAAGAGAAGGTGTTGAAGGAGAACACCATTCAAGACCTTGCAGTGGTAGAGAAAGGGATGTTTTCACACCCTAGGTATGTGGACTTGACTCAATTGATGCATGCCATATGATTTTGCATGATTTAGTATGTGAACATGTGTATGGAAATTATGAAACTTAATTGATGTAAATGAATGGTATAATTATGTTAATGGCATGAAAATAACCTTGCATGCATGATTTGGGTAAGAGAAACCAAGTGTAGGTGTGTGTGTTATGCATGGCCGAAACATGTGCATGTATGTGAATGTCATATGTGTATGTGTATATGGCATGAAAAGTGTGGCATTGAAATGAAAATGAGGTGCAAATCATAGTAGGAATGTGAATGAAAATCGTAGGTTGTAATGAACAATAATCTATGCCAATTGTGACTTAAATTGGTATATAATGGTATTACATGGTATGGTATGAGATAATGATGATTTTAAGGTGGCATGAATGGCATGATGATGATGCATGGATTAATAATGATATTGAGGCATAATAGTTGAAGAGATAATGAATCTATGGTTGGTATAAATTATGGTGTGAAAATCATGATAATAGGAATTGACTGAATGAATAGTGATTAGCACCAAAAATGACCAAATGAATAGTAATTAGAGGAAAAATGACCAAATGAATAGTGATTTTATGAAAAGTGGCCTAAAATGGCAAAAGTTGCCTAAATGTGCCAAAATGAGACATGTAAGTTATTAGCATTATAATGATAGCTAAAAGTTAATTAATGACAAAATTAATGAAAAGTGAATAGTGAATTGGCCCATCAGTTAGATACCGACTGGATGGGTTGACTGGTGAACTAGGGAGTTAGCAGTTGCTAGGCAAGTTGATCCTTCTAGGGTCACTATTGTTTGATGAGATGGTGAGTGTAGCCATTGAGGTTCTATTATTGAACCCTACACACTCGGGTATTGGAAGGTCCATTTAGGCTAATCCTTGCTACCCATTAGCTTATATGGATATTGAGAGGTCCTATAGGGCTGATCCTTGCTATCCACTAATGTTGTATTGGAGATATTGATTGAGGTATTAAAAGGTCCCATGGGGCTAATCCCTGTTATCCCGCTTGTAGATATTGGGAGGTCTACAGACCAATCCCTAATATTTGCCAGTCCAGTATTAGGAGGTTCCAGTGAACTGATTCTTACTATCGAACTAGGTAGGTGCAGTTATTGAGGCCCAAAATATGAGCCACTGTATAACATAGATCCCACTATCCGGTGTCTTAAAGTGTAGTCTGTCTGTTATGGGCTTGAAAGATAAAATAATAGAATAAATGTAATATTTTGTGAATAATAAAGCTAAATAACAGGAAAATGAGTAATGAAGTCGAGCTGATAAAATATGAACTAGTTACTTGCATGACAAGACACTATAAGATATAGCACATAGCTAGTAAATAACATGATAACATTGCATGGAAATGATCATAGTGCTTGCTTAACTATACATGTGACCTCATATGTGTGATTATACTCATGGCATGCATTTATTGTTTCAATTCCACCACTGAGTGTATACTTAGCATGTCAGTGTTTCGAAGCGTAGGTTAGAGATAGGGTTAACTGTCTAGCTTCGTCCAGTGTAGTGTAGCAGCTGCTGATTTTTGGGTATATATTCTATATCTTAATGGTCATTAGTTGTACACACTCATGTATATTGATGATTTAGATTTAGATAGTGGATGTAAACTATAGACCTATGTATGGATTTCTGTTAAGTAAACTACATGGCTTATGTATATCTGATCTTATGATGAAAATGTAAGTCAGTATGACTATTTGAGAATTGTGTGTCTGAGACCCTATGATTGATGTGTGACTATGTTTGATGGTTGACTTGGAGGACCAGAAGGGTTTAGGTATTGAAGTTTGGGTTGTGATTTTTATTAAAGTGTTTTATGCCGAAAAAAATTTTTTGTTTTTCACCCGAGTAGCCATTATGCTGTCCAAATTTCTATAAATTTGATAACAGATCTAAAATAGGATTTTATCAGTCTAAGATAGTCAGAATTAGGAGATTATCTAATAATTTGGGAAAAATGAGGATAACATACCTTTATAAGAAATAAGTTGATAAGTGCTAAATGAATGAGACCTAGGGAAATCTAAGGATAGGTGACATGCGGGAAGTAGCATTCCTTGTCTATGTCCATCAAGAATAGGCGGGGGGTGTTACAAATTATATGCATGTGAAGTAGATTAATGGGAAAACTGAAATGTATGCATAAGATTAAGGTTGATTGTATCTTGATGTATGATAAATTCATGATGGAATGTACATTTCTCTATGTTTGCTAAAAATAAATACTAAGAGAATAAAGAGAGAAAAAGACTGCAAACATGAATTATGTATATGATGTTATTGTTTAAGCTAATGGAATTATGGGTGAATGCATTAGAAAAAGGATTAAGTTTAAAATGTGATAAAGTAGAATTATGCATGGATGACAGCTAAATATGGTGTGAAGACTTAACATGAAAAACATGAGCTACTTCTTTTATCGATGCTTAGTAGTTTTAATGAACTATATAAAAAAGTGATAAAATTCACTTATATAGCTAAAAATGATAAATTAGCATGCACTATACATAGAGAGTCGAGAATGCCTAATATGATGTGAAATGTCATGTAAAATGGATATTGAGCTTATTTAAGAAGATTTGGGACATATACTAAACATCACCTTTATTCTAATACAAAATAGTAAATTACCAAGTTAAGATAAAAAAAATGAGACTTTATAAGTCATTTGTCTTTATAGTCTATACAAGAATTATTAAAATTCATATATAGAAAACTAGTTTTTATGTTTGAGTGATTATATTAGAAAGTAATTAGTTATGGATATGGTATGACGACATGTTTTCATAGCACAAAAAGGGATAATGCTATATGCTAATGATATGAAAGAAGAGATAGTGTATTATACATCTTTTAATATATTCAATGATTGGTAATAGATGTATTATATGTTGAGAAAGTGATAAGTGATGAATTGTGTCAATTTAAGAGTAAAAATACCATTATGACATATATGTGGCATATGTGTGATTGAAAGGATAATAAAATTGAGTATTATGAAATATGTAAAGTATAGTTATATATATGCCATTATATGTATATGATAGATGCTTGGAGATTGTGGTATTAATATGACACCCCTTAACCAATTCGGTTGCCAGACCCAAATAAAGAATGCACATAAAAACACATTACTGAACTCATCACACAAAAAAAGGTTATTGAACTCATAACATGATAACTCTTTTTAAAATATAATTAGATCATTCTTAATAAATAATGGTTGTATTGGGACACTATCCCAAATGTGAATAGTAAGCAATAATATAAAAAGCACTTCTATAACATTTTCTCTTCATTTCACATCTCATGTGATCCTTCTGATCATAACAAAGCAACTGATAACACAACATCTCAAAACTGCATCAGTTATAGCAATATACAATTAACACAGTTTAAAATCAACCTCTAAATAGGTTACAAATTTTTGAAATCCAAAAATTTACATTTACATCTAGCTTGGGCCCATATTTCCAAAAATTACATCGTGTGAGCGCTTTCTATCTATACATTATAAAATTCATATATGCATGTACAAAATATACCAAAAGAATCTTCCTTCTCTTGATAACTTAATGATTCGAGCCTTTCTACTCAAGTTGTCACCTTACTTACGTGTCACAAAAATAGACATTGCGTTAAGCAATAGCTTAGTGGTGTAATCGATATAACTTATGTAACTATGCCAATTAACAACATACATTAATATTTTTAACATAAACATCCAAATTATTACATGATATGCAACATTAAACATAACATGTATAGATGCGTTAACATGGCATAAAATATGTACATACTACATCATAAATATCATACATCACAACATAATGTCATACATCATGTAAACATTTCCATTATTCATTTTAGTCCATTTATTAAGCCCATATGTAAGAAACACATACACTATGGATAATAGAGTATCAGTAGACCACCTAAGCCCTCAAAACCATGTAAGCCCTACACGCATCATACTCAAAGGTCAATAAAGCATAGACACATAAGTCATCATGCATCAGACCCAAAGGTCAAAACATAAAACCCATGATCAACATACATCAAACCTAAGGGTAAAAAAAAAGATCCGAAGATCAACATATCAAACTCGAAGGTCAGGACATAAAAACAACCTGAAGGTTCACGTATCATAACTCGAAGGCTATGAAGGTTTCAAAGTACCCTAGCAGCTGCTATAACTCCTAACTAATTAGTCAAACTATGCAACTAGGCTATTTACTTACATGGGCTACTAACCAATTATTTTTTTAGTTTTACCTTATTAATATTACTTTTAATTAAATTGGTATAGGCAACTAATGATTAAACCAGGATAAAGTGTTAGCATAAGCTTTATAAGTCATTATGACATGCAACACCACTTTATAATGCCAATTCTCAAAGTCATTATGTGCATATGCTCATGAACACATAATCTCATTACTCTTTCATATTAAATGCATTACACTTTCTCATGACATCTTACTTGTCATAGCATAATCACATAGCTTAAAAGTACATGCCTAAATGTTTTATCATGCTCATGCTTTAGCTATAAATCCTAAAATGCACAAAAATTACCATATTTATAAATATATCATTCACATGCCATAAAAGCTCTCATATCATCACATGCATGTCATACACATTTTGAACATGTAATTGGCTCAATAATAAGGCATTCTACCACATAAAGCTTAATGTGCATCGTCAATGCACTATACCATACATTAAATTGATAAATGAATGCACTATCACATTATATCTTTTTATGTCATACTTTAACCATATTATGCTCTAAACACATTATGGCCATATACAAGAACACACAGCCAAAAAACCATACATAAATCAGCAGATTACTAATTTCCTGCATATTGTCATACATAAATACTAACATACATTGCATGTATCATGCACACAATCTCTATGCCATAAGCCATTTGGCCTCACTATCATAGTAGGCTTAAACATGCATTATCTTTTATTACTTATACTATATCATCCCTAATTACCATAAACATATAAATAACCATACACATTCATATCATGTTTAACATAAAGCATAAACATACAAGATTACATCATAAACCATAACATCATACTTCTGTTTCACATATATTTCTTCACATTACATATCCCATCTCGCAAGCACATGATCTCCTAGCCATTCATTTACAAAAATCATCACTTCGGTTCTGATAACATTTGTCGACTAATTTTGGAAAATTGTTTAATCCAATTTTTTTAATGTTTTCAACCCCAAATTATTTTTCCTATGTTCTTAAGGGATGGAAATTTAATTCTAGAACTAGCAAATAAAATTGAAAATTTTAAAAAAAAAAATCATTGAAAACAAATTTTAGGCTATTTTTCACTATAGAAAACGGCTAAATTAGGAAAAAAATTTCAAATGATTTCTTTTAATTTTACAACCCCAAATTATTTTTTAAAATTTCTTTAGAGATTAAAAAGTAATTATGAAGCCACTCAATAAAATAAGATTTTATTTGATAATTACAAGAATTGTTTAAAAACAATTTTGGTTGTTGACAACCTAAAAAATTGATTAAGGTTTTATTAATGGTGTAAAAATTTGATTTTGCTTCCTTTCAATTCCAAACCTATTAAAGTTATGTTGAATATTTTGAATGCCTAAAACTAATTATATGTGAGTTGTATTCATTGTTGTCATATGAATATATACTATATTCGCTATTGATAGTGATCAACAAATTAATTTTGAGTTGATTAATTGGATTGATTAATCTGGATTAATTTTGTTGTTTATTTTATATGATTTATATATTCATACTTGCTGGAATTGGTCTAGAATCATTTGCAATAATTATTTTATAAAATAATACAAATTGGTTAATTGGTAAACGCTAGAAATTGGATTTTTAGCATTACTGCAATTCAAAATTTCAAATTAAATATTTCTAAGATTTTGTTGGAATTTGATACTACAATGGTTGCAAATTTAATTAATTAATTGGATTAAATAATTAAATTTGTAAATTAATTATTGGTTGGATCAATAGTTGGAAGAAAATCAATATTTTCAAGCATATGTAAACCTAGAATCCCAAAAACAATTTTCAATTGGACTTAAAATTTTTCCTTTTTTTGAAATGATTTCTAAATTAGAAAGGATGTTTAAATATGGAATTAATTTGATTAATTGGATTAATAAGATTATTTGCCATAATTAAAATTTTACAAAGTTAAACATGCAAAGCATGTTAATTTTGCAAGAGTTGTAAAATAAGCTAAATACAACCAAGTAGGATACGAAAATTGCAAGTTGATTATATGCATTAGAAATGCATGTTAAGTGTGTATATTTGGCATGATAGCTAGTTATGGACAAAGATCAATGAGATTGATCTACATTGCGTGAATTTTTTCTTTGGTTAACTTAGGCCTATGTGTCCTAGCCTTTTTTCTTATTTCTCTATTGTATTTCTCTTCTCATTTAATTCCCCTCACATATAATGT
>CANXYI010417600.1:0-12035 GCA_948208565.1 Hura crepitans | reverse complement strand
ATAAGGAATTGCTTGATTTGAAGCTTCGAGGAATAGTAACATGACTTTTCATAGGTTAGATTTTTTGTGGTATGATATTTTCCAAAGATCACTAAGTGTTAAAGAGCATGTTTGTGTTGTCAGTTTTTTGTTTTAGTGCTCGTTGATTTTATACAATTTTTTACATATTAAGTCTATTATAGATAGTTGAGGAACCAAACAAAACTCAATGTAAAAGTAAGGAGAAGGCCTAGACAATCCTTATAGATATGTTTTGGCATTAAATAAGTGTAATAGAAATAAATTACATTAATTTGAATATGCCTTAATATGTACATATTATGCATATGTGTATTTGATTAATTATGTGTATTAGTTACATTTAATCATGTTAATTGGCAATATGGATGCACATTAATGTATTTAAAGTGGTTGACATACATGTTGAACCTATCTGGAGTGTGATGGTCAATTGGCCAAAATGCACATATGCGTATATATGTCTTTCATATGCAAGCTATTAATGATGTATGTACATGAATTAATGTATATAATGGAGTGGCCATGTGATGATATGTGCAACATGATTGAAAAATGCATATGAGTGCATAGAGGTTTGACGGTCAAATGGCCTTATGGTATGCATATGAAAGTATATGCTTGATAGTAGGCTTGTTATGGATAATGAATGATCATATGAATTATAATAATCATGACGACTTGTGGTGTTATGCATAATAAGAAGGAATGTAATATTTATGCATGTGTGATGGCTTATCTAAATGGCCTATATGCATTTATGTGTGCATGTGTTCTAAATAAGACATGAAATGGAAGATGTATGGAATGTATTTCATTAAAGTGATTATGCATATGTAAAATGAATGTGTAATAAGAGGACATACAAAATCATGGGTGTATATGATGTTATAGTTGAATGGTCAAGCATGATGGCCTTAGTGTGTTTATGGAATGTTAAGTGTAAAATGTGAGATAATGAGATGTTACATAATAATGAAGCATTATAATGATAAATGACACGTTATGTGAATAAAGAGGATACATATTGTGCCTTATAATAAAAAATAATACATAATGCATTTTTATGATTTTATGCTAGAATATGGTTTTAATGTGGCATTTCCATGACATAAAGTGTATAATCATGTTCAATAAGATATAATGATTTTGAATACTAAAAAGATAATACAATTACCTAGTTTGGTCATCAGTTGGCAGCCCAATTTGATTAAAAGCTATATTAGGTTATATTAATAAGGTGAAATAAAAATTAATTTTGTTTAGTAGGCCATGTAAGTAAATAGCCTAATCAGATAGGTTGACCAATCAATTAAGAGTGATAGTCGCTATTAGAGTGCTTCGATACCACTATAGCCTTAAGGTTACAATGCGTGAACTTTCAAGACATTATATACCCTTTGAGGTGTAATGCATTTCGGCCTTCAGGTTTATATTACTATTGTCTTTGAACTTATGTTGGTAAATAGACTTATGGGTTCATAGAGGTTATATTGGCTTGCCATACATTTGACCTTTAGGTCTTATAATGATTTGTGACCTTTGGGTCTAATGCATTTTGATCTTTAGATCTATTTATGGACCTTCAAGTCTAATGTGTGCAGGGCCTATATGGTTTCAAGGGCTTAGGTTATCCATCAAGACTCCATTATTCATAGTGCTTATGTCTCCTTGTGTATGGGCTCAATAAATAGATAGCAAAGAAAATTAAATACGGTTTTTATGGTGTATGACATTATGAATGCTGCATGACCTTATGATGTGTTATGTTTATGTTTTATGCTATGTTATCCATATATGCATGTTATGTTCAAAATTGCATATCATGTAATAATTTGAGTGATATTTTTTATATATTAATGTATAATGTTATATGGCATAATTACATAAGCTATTTTGATTACACTACTAAGTTATTACTTAGTGCATCATCTATCTTTGTGATTTATAGGTAAGGAGACAATTTGAGCTATAGCCTTGAATCATCAAGATTATCATAAGAATATGATACTTTTGGTATATTTTTGGTACATATATCTAGATTATGTGATGTGTAGATGTAAAGCAATCATTTGATGTAATGGTGGGCAAAGTGGGCTTAAGCTGTATGTAAATGTAAATTATGGACATTAAATGTTTGTAACATGACTAAGTTGGTTTTAAATTATTTTAGTTGTATAAAATTATTCTTGTTGCATGGTTCATGTTTGTAAGAAGTTTATTGATTGGTGTGATCAAAAGGTTCACATGAGTTGTGGAATGAGTTGAAAATGTACATAGAAGTGTATTTCACTATGCATGTTACTAGTCATATTTGTGTTAGTGTCCCGGTATAGCGATTTTACTGCTAGATTTTTGGCACAAAAATTCCTAGATGTGAATAGAACCTAAATTTTGTAATTTTTTTTTGTTAACACATATTTTAAAGAAATATTTGTTTTAATAATAAAATTAAACTCATGTTTCAATTAGTAAAGATTTTGATAAGAATTTGGATAATGTGTTTCTATGAGCATCACTTATTTTGGTCTAGTGACTAGATCGGGTAAAAAGTGTCACATTTACTAGTACCAGAGCTATAGTATAGGCACTCCTAGATAATATATGAGTGTTTTAGGAATTAAGTTTATATAACTCATAATTTATCATATTGAGTGTCATAAATTGTTCTCGTACCTACAGATAAGATGAGTGCTTTAGCTTCGCACAGTGTTGAGAAAGTTGAGACTAATATTTTAATGACTATGGCACTATAGCTACTAGGGATACATCTATTTTAGGTATTGCAACAAGACAAGCAACATCAGTAGTACAAGAACTATTGATATTTCTACAGGAGAAGTGATAGCTATTAAGATAGGCTATAGTATTTATTCCTACACCATTAGCATAATAACATGAAGTGCCATTAGCTCTTTATAAAACCTATCTTGAGAGAGTTAAGAAGATGAGACTAAAAGACTTCAAGGTTGAGGGCATTTTGGAGCCTAGGAAGGTAGAATACTTGCTAGACTAGATAGAAAAAGTTATGAAGAAAATAAGATACACCCTAAAAGAGAAGATTATATGTTTGACATCTCACTTATAAAAAGAGGATTCTAAATGGTGGGAAGATTTGACAGAGCATAAAATAGAGGATGTGTTGACATGGGACTTTTTTTATAGAAGAGTTCCATAAGAAGTATATTATAAAGAATTATCTAGATAAGAGGAGACAGTAGTCTATAGATCTAAAGCAAGAGTAAAGGTCTATTAGGGAATGTGAGAAAGACTTTGCTACCTTCAGTCGATATGCTAAAGAGATGATATCTTCTAAGGTTGACAAGTGTAAGAAGTTTGAGAAGGGCTTACATGTGGTCATCAAGTCGCAGGTGATTCTAATGAAGGTTTAAGACTTGATAGAGCTAATGTCTATCTACCTATCTATTGAGGGGGTATAGAAAAAATAAGAGAGTGTTTTACTAAAAGAAGTGATCTTATTATTAGAGAGCTTCTAGTATAGCTCAATAGATAGGGAAAAAGTTCCAAGGATATTAGACTAAGGCATCATAGTAGACACAGAGATAAGGTTAGTCATAGAAGATAGAGAAGGGGAATAAGAGAAAGACTAAATAGTAGCAATCTCAGTCTACTAGTACTCTAGTGCCTACAACTAAGAGTTGCCTATTACCTCAGTGTTAAACATGCCACAAGAGACATTGAGTCAAGTGTTGGTAGTTAAATTAGGGTGTGTGCTTTCCATATAGGTTATTAGATTATTACCATAGAAATCTGATATCGAGTAGAGATCTACACTTGCTTCTACTAGTGGCTAGAAATGAGAGAGTAGAGGGTCCTAAAATGGACTAATTAGAGTCTAGATCAAAGCACATGGCTCTTACTAAGAAGTATACCAATAGAGCAAAGGATGAGGCCAATTTGCTAGATGTCATTATCGGTAATTTCCTTCTATTTAATTCTCTTAATTTTTGTTTGAAAGATCCGAGGTCTACACACTCCTATATATACACAACATGAGCACAAGATCAAGGGCTAGCTTCATAAGTTCTTAACCTAGAGATTACAATTAGCAACTTCATAGGATAACATGTCATAGAAAATAAGGTTTACAAAGAGTGTCCCTTAATGGTTTAAGGGCACAAGTTTTTGGTAGATCTTATTGAGTTGCCTTTTTTTATGAGTTTGACTTGATATTATGCATAGATTTATTGTCAAAGTATCAAGCCATTATAAACTCTAAGCAGTAGAGGTTATCTCTTAAGACTAAAGAATGGGCTGAGATTATAGTGATAGGTCAGAGGATAGACTTTTTATCTAACATTATCTTGAATGTTACAACAAAACTATTTTTACAGAAGGGTTGTTAGGCTTTCTTGGCTCAAGTGTATGATACCTATAGATGAGAGTTAGATACAAGTTGTATACTAATGGTGTTAGAGTTTATGGATTTTTTTCCTAAAGAGTTACTCAATTTGCCACCTGAACTAGAACTCAAGTTCAGTATTGAGGTTTTACCTGACATTGCTCCTATATCTATAGCTCCATATTAGATTGCTCTAAAAGAGTTAAAAGAGTTGAAAATTTATCTATAAAAATTGCTTGATAAGGGTTTTATAATGCTATGTGTATCACCATAGGGAGCATTAGTATCGTTTCTAAAGAAGAAGGATGGTACTCTTTAGTTATGTGTGGATTATGGATAGTTGAATAAGGTGACAATCAAGAACAAGTATCCTATGCCATAGATTGATGATTTATTTGATATGCTTTGAGAGGCTGGTGTGTTTTCCAAGATTGATATGAGATTTGGATATTATTAGTTGACAATTAAAAATTTTGATGTTCCAAAGATTGTGTTCAAAATGAGATATGGCCATTATGAGTTTTTAGCAATGCCATTTAGGCTTACCAATGCTCCATTGGCCTTCATGGATTTGTTAAACCATGTGCTTCATCTTTTCTTGGTTTACTTTATAGTGGTCTTTATAGATGATATATTACTTTACTTTTAGAGTAAAGAGGATTATGAATTGTATTTGAGAATAGTTCTTCAAGTTCTAAAAGATAAACAAGCTATATGTTAAGCTTAACAAGTGCAAGGTTTGGTTAAGTGAAGCATCTTTTCTTGGGCACATTGCTTTTATAGAAGGAATATGAGTTGATCCTAGTAAGATTGAGGTAGTTATTGAATGGATGATACCATGGAACACCATAGAGATTAGGAGTTTCTTTGGTTTGGTAGGATGTTATAAGTGGTTTATCAAAGGTTTCTATTCGATTATAGCACCTATAACTCGATTGTTGAGGAAAGATGTAAAGTTTGTTTAGGATGATAGTTGTCAAGAGAGTTCTAATGAGCTCAAAGCCATATTGACAAAGGCTCTAATTCTTGTATAGCTAGTTTTTAGGAATGATTTCACCATCTATAGTGATACATCTCATAATTGGTTAGGTTGTGTTCTATAGCAAAAAGGCAAAGTTGTCACTTATGTTCAAGATAGCTAAAGCTGCATGAGAAGAACTACCCTACTCATAATTTGGAGCTTGAATCTATTATGTTTTCTCTAATGATATAGAGGCACTATCTCTATGGAGAGAGCTATTATGTTTATAATGACCATAAAAGTTTGAAGTATCATCCTACATATAAGGAGCTAAACATGAGATAAAGGTGATGGATGGAATTAATCAAAGATTATGACTGTTTGAATGATAATCAGCATGGAAAGGCCAATTCACTTAGTAGAAAGTTCATGGTAACCACATGAGCCATGAACATTAGATTACTATTTATAGGTTTTAATGCTTTATTGGCAGAGAAGCAAATAAAGCCTAGTTTATTGTAGCAAGTCAAGGATCATTAGAAATGATCATAAGCTGATGAGTTTGATAAGTACTATCTAAGAGGGGAAGCCTATTGAGTATGAGATCAAGAGTGATAGTTATTTATACTACCATTATAGGATATAACTACTAAATATGGAAGAACTAATGAAGTAGATTTTGCAAGAGGCTCATAATGCTGCTTATGCTATGCATCTTAATAGTAACAAGATTTTTTAGGATTTCATGATATCTTATTGGTGGCCTAGTATGATGAAGGATATATCAGAGTTTGTAACCAAATGCCTTACTTGTTATCAAGTGAAGGCAGAGCATTATGTTCTATATGGATTGTTTCATCCTATAGCAATTCCATAATTAAAATGGGATAGGGTCACTATGGATTTTGTTGTTAGGTTACCTATGACAAGGAGCAGATATGATTCAATTTGGGTTGTGGTAGATCGGTTGACAAAGACTACTTATTTCATACTAGTGAGGATGGATTACTCTTTAAAGAAGCTTGCTGAATTATACATTGATGAGATTTTCAGATTGCATGGATTGTCGCCTTTAATCATATCAGATTAAGATCTATAGTTTATGTTGACATTTTGGAATAAACCTCACGATGCCTTGGGTACTTGATTGAGCTTTAGTATGGCATTTCATCCTCAGACTAATAGTCAGTAAGAAAGAGTCATTGAGGTAATTATGATACTTAAGTGATTTTGATGTTAAGTTATGTTTGATGCTTATGTTAAGTATGGTTATCAGGTGCTTGAAGATATACTTAGGAGTTGTGTTATCGAGTTTAAAGGTAGCTGGGATCGCTATATGTCATTGCTAAAGTTTGCTTACAATAATAGCCATTAAGTAAGTTTGGGTATGGCTTTTTATGAGGCGTTGTATAGAAGGTAGTGCAGAATTCCTTTGTGTTAGAACGAGCTAAGTGAAACTAAGCTTATAGGACCAGACTTAATCAAAGATGCAAAAGAAAAAGTGGGGGATCATCAAACATAGATTGAAAATAGCTTTTGATACACATAAGTCATATACTAATTTGAAGAGAAAAGATGTTTAGTATGAAGTGGGAGACAAAGTATTTCTCGAGGTTTCACCTTGGAAGAAAGTTCTGTGGTTTGGAGAGAACGGCAAGTTATGTCTGAGGTTTATTGGTCTATATGAAGTAACAGAACCTGTAGGACCAGTAACCTATAGATTAGCTTTGCCTCCTAAAATTCAACAGATACATGATATTTTCCATATGTCTATACTTTGACGGTACATATTGTATCCTACACATGTTTTATTAGTGGAAGAGGTTGAGATTAGTCTAGATTTATCTTATGAAGAATAAGCTATAAGGATCTTGGCAAGAGAAGTTAAAGAGCTGTGGAATAAAATAGTGCCATTGGTGAATGTTCTTTAGAGACATCACGGAATGAAAGAAGCTATATAGGAAACAAAAGTTAAGATGAAGGAGCAATTCCCTCAGTTGTTTGGACTAGGTAATTTTGAGGAAGAAATTTCTTTTAAGAGGGGAAGAAATGTAACACCTAAAAAATCTCGGTATTATGAATATTACTTCTCGGGACGTGAATAGTGTTTCTTGAGGTTAGGTCAGACTAAACTTACTAAATGGAAGGATTAATCATAACATAATTTTGGATGAAATTTGAAGTTAAAATAAAGTCATTTAGATGGTTAAAAACGATAGTTAAGTTTACGACAGTGTCATGTGAATAGTGACTTAGTTTTAACTAAACTGGAAAATATTCAAAAGTTGCTTAGAAAATTCTGGGATCAATGCAACTTGATACTCAAATATTCTAAATAGTCCATTGGGGCTAAAATTGGAATTTTTTGATATTGAAAAGGATTTTTACAAAAATCAGGTATAGTGAAAAGTTACATTTTTATTCGATTTTTCTCAATTTTTAAGCATGGGTTTCTAAAGGCTAATGAGGTTGAATTATTAGATTTTAAGGGAATTTTGGATGTTAGAAATGAGGCAAATAAAAGGAGGAAAGAAAGGGTTATAAATAGGTCAACTTTTGGGTCAAAGGAGGAATAATTGTCTTTCTCCTTTGCCCTCAAAAGCCGACGGCTACAAAAGGAGGAAAAACCTTATTTTTGCTTTTTTTCCTCCCATTTTTAGCCTAATTTCACAATTCGAGCCCTGACTCCGAACCTCCATGGCCTCTACACCTCATTTCTAGCTCAGGATTTGCAAAAAATCAAAGGAATTGGCTCATTTTTAGGTTTGGTGAATAATAATTCGAGTTTGATCGGGTAAGATTTTTTAAAGTTTGATATTTTTCCCATGTTTCCTAGGTGCCCAAGAGCATATATGTAACACCCCCTACCCATTTCTACCTAAAACAGGTAAGATGTGCTACTTCTCGCTGAGGTCACCTATGTTAGGATTTCCTCAAAGGCCTTTCGTTTAACTTTTACCTAACTTTGACCAGGTTTGACCAAATCTAGCCTTAAGCCCATTCTAATAAGTTATTTCTGAATTACTGCCTATTTTGGCTCGTTAAAATACCTATCAAGCACTATCAGACAAATGTGAAAAATCGGGCAACATAACGGCTGCCCTAGTAACTAACCTGAAATTTTTCTGCAAAGAAAAACACTTCAAATGCATTTGCCAGCCTTATTCCCCCTTCTAGACCCTCTAGTCCCCTAAATCACAGTCAACAACAACACAATATATTCATTCACCAATCATAGGGTCGTAGATCCATTAACACACTAACATGCAAAAATAGTTACATATATTGGTACGCAACACTATATATACATTCAGTTGATTAAGGACCTTTATACATACCACTCTTATCTCATATTATCTATACATATCTGAGTGTGACTATAATTGCAAAAGATAGAAAGAAAACAAAAAGTACCAATAGATCGTCTAGCAGTTACACTGTTGATGTTGTCTGATGTTGGTCCGCTCTCTATCTATAGCCTGCACATTGGAACATCGACACGCTGAATATAATACTCAGTAGTGGATTAAACCAAATATATTATGTCAATTCATGCAACATGCACCATGTAGTGTTCCTCACACGATAAGTATTTCCTACAGCTCTAAGTCCATTTATTACCTTTTTCTAGGTTACTTATATGTAAATCTTAACTTTTTTATCAGTTACTTCAATTTATTACTTTACAGGCCCATACCAGACAGACTACACTTTAAGACACTAGACAGTGAGATGTGTCCTATGTAGTGGCCCACTTTTAGGGCCTACGTAGTTACACCTATCTTCCCCGATACTCAAGGACCTGTAGCAGATAGCAGGGACGCATCCGTAGACTACCCCCAATATCTACACTTGATAGCAATAAGCACCAATGGTGGATGCTTAGGTAGACCAATCCCAATCCACAATAATACCCTATAGTGTAGTGGCTCATCACCGAACTTAGGCGGCTGCACCTGCCATGACCAATACTTGGCAGTGGACCCTAGAAGGATCGACTATCTAACAGTTGCTCTATCCCTAATTGACCGATCAAACCATCTAGTGGGTGTCGAACTGATGGGCCCTTTAACATTTTAGACTATTTTTATTCTTATTTCACCATTATGTTGTATCTTATGACAATATTACACAATACACTATAACTTTGCCTATGGTCATAAAGTTACTATTCATTTGGTCAATTTCTGCAACTGACACTATTCATTTGGTCAATTTTGCCTTTTACACTTTTCATTGCCTATGCCATTCAAGTTCTATTTTCATTAAATCCTTACCCCTTTATTCTTATTAATATACCTATCATAAGGCATATTATGTTACCATGTTTTTTTGTCACGTATTTCACTCAAATAAATTACATTTTCATGCCTTATAATGTACTCAATTTTTAGGTCACTTTACTTGTGATTTCTACATTTAAATTACGCACAATTGCATCAATTACCTAACTATACATGCCATGCCCATTTTAACACAATTTCGGCCACCATGAACACACACTTTCTCACATGAATTCTTTTCTTATTTAATCTACAAATCTCATTAATTCAATACCATATACATACCTATAATGTCAATTTGCCTAATTACATGTAATTACCTTATTTTATCACATTTCCATACAAGTTCATGCATATAAACCTAATCAAACAAGATTGGCATAAGGTATTTGAATAAATTCACATACCTAGGGTACATTCACACCCTTTCTCCACCACTTGACCCTTGAAGGCCTTGCTCCCTCTCACTTGAAATGTTCACCCCTAACATACACCAAAATTAGCTTAGAAAAATTCTAAAAAATCACCTATAACTCTAATTTAAATTCTAAAACCATAGTAACTCTTAAAATTGCCTAAGCTACCTATATCAAAAATAAAAAAAAATGAGATTGAAGGATTTTTGCTTACTTTGTGCACTATTCACCCAAGTGGTGAATTATGCAAATTCAAGCTCCTTTCTTCACTTTCTTGGTAGATTTGGAATCTGTAGATGGTGGAGGTCCTAATTCTATTAATTTTTGGTGTAATTGGGTGGGATTTAGGAGAGAAAAAATGACAAAATAGTGTTTTCTTCCTTAAATGGTGTCGACTATAGAGGTTTGGTGGGGAGGAAGATGACTTTCTCATATATGGGCTGGATACACATGTATACTTACTTATACTTGATGGGCTGGTTCCATTTAATTGGGCCAAATGGGCCCCAATTACTTTATGTATATATTATGTCACTTTTTGATTCGAAAATTCAGAAAATATTCTCTATGTCCAAAAATTCCCATTTCAGTTTTAAAATTTCTCGATTAGTAGGACTAAGCCCCACATAAAATTTCAGATCAAAATTCCATTGTTGACTTTTTGGCACTATTCACAGTCAGAATAAAATATTCAGAAAAAATATCTATTGAGATAAAAAAATTCTAATTCCTCCTCCATCATACTCAGTGAAATTTTTTAGGTTCAAGGTATGATATTTTTGAGACCATTCGGGCACATCCCGGAGCTGTCTTGACTCGATCTCATTTTATCTCCGTAAACATAGTCTTAACCTAATATGAATTATTGGTTCTGCTAAAATTTTTAATTCATTCATTTTCCCTATTTTCAGGCTCGTCAAAGTTTTATGACCAATATGTTAGTCATCAGACTCGAAATGACGACCCACACTACGAGGAACATCACTTGGGCCCCAAAGGTACTATTTATAAGACCTTGACTATAGGGCGTTATAATATATATATTGTCGATTTTTTGTTTTAGTGTTCGGTTGATTTTATACAAATTTTTATGTATTGAGTATGTTATGGACTATTGAGGAACTTGACAAAATGTGGAGTAAAGGCAAAGAGAAGGCTTAGATGGTCTTTGTGGGTGCATTTTGACTTTGAAAGTAAGTGTAATTGAAATAAATTATGTTAACTTGAATATTCCCTAATATATGTGTATGTTTATGTGTAAATGAGTAATTATGATAATTAATGCTTGTAATTCATGTTTAATGATGTTACATAAGTGCATTAAGGCATTTAATAATGTTGGAAAGATGTGATTATACAAGATGGTATAATGTTGTATGGTAAATGAATATGTATGTATAGTTTAAAATTCATCCTAAATATTAAATCTAGCAGCGTTTCGTGATTTATTGTTTTCTCACTGGCTTGTTGCAAATCACAGTGATCCTTTTTTAGGAATATCTCCAAGGTAATCCACACAAGAAGTTTTTAGAAGAGAGCAACTTGTAATTCTAGGTGTTAGTAGGAATTACAAGTGGATGCAACAAGAAGAAGAAAATCATGTATTTTCAATTGTTTTATGTGGCAATTCTGTAGCATAATGTGTCTTTATGGTGGCTACTATAATAAGGGTTATTTATACTTTAAATAAACCCTTTATAGGTCAGATTTTAACATTTCAAATCTACTCTAAGTCGGACTAGAATGGACCCACCAATTGGATGCCTTTATGTCCTATGCGCATAAGCCTTTTAATAGGCTTATGTGTAATATGCTTTGGCGTCACTTTCATTAATCCTATGTAGCACTCTTAAGCCCCATTTTGGATTAATAATTACTCTAATTTAAGGCCTTCTAAACCTTTTAAAAGCCCATAAAAAAATCAGATGCAAGAATAATTAAAATTTAGACTCAACAAGGCCTAAGTCCAAAAATCCTGATTTCTGGACTACACA
>CANXYI010417567.1:0-12591 GCA_948208565.1 Hura crepitans | reverse complement strand
TAGAGAAGTATTTATACTTCTTTTTTTAGGTTTTCCTACCCCTCCCGTCTAGTAGAAAGTCCTAATCCTTAAAGGATTCTGACTCTTAGGTTAAACAGGCAATGTTTTCATTCGGATTATTTTTCCCGATGGCAAGTCTATGCAGACTTATCCTTGTTAGTCTGTACAGACCAAGTTTTCTAAGGTGATGGTCTGTGGTCTTTATGGGCCAAGCTCTAGCCTATTTCTATGGGTAGTCTATGCGAACTTAAGTAGTAGGTCTGTGTGGACTTATGCCTTGATGGCTTTTTATGCTATGCTTGAGAGCTCATCTCTGGCTATCATCATAGGTCAAGGTGAGGTGTCTATAGTATGCTAGAGTGGAGTATACGATAGAAGGTGCAATATTGGCTGAATTACAAGTTAAGGCAGATTTTAGGCAACAAGTGAAAGAAGCTCAGTTTAGAGATACTCACTTAGTGCAGACTATGAGTAAAGTCAAAAAGGGGAAGACTATAGGCTTTGAGTTGAGTAATGATGGAAGCCTATATTACCAGAATAAGTTGTGTGCACCTGATGTGCATGAGTTAAGATTATAGATTCTGAAGGAAGCTCACGAGGCTCTATACTCTATGCTTCTAAGAAGTACAAAGATGTACCCCAGGTTGAAGCCTCATTATTGGTGGCTAGGAATAAAGCGTGAGCTAGCTGAGCACGTGGCTCGTTGTTTAACATGTTAGCAAGTGAAAGTAGAACACTAGGTTCCCTCTCAATTGCTACATTCGATTGCAATTCCAAAATAGAAATGGAAGAAGATCACCATGGATTTTGTTATGGGATTGCCATTGACTAGGAGTAGATGTGATGCTATTTGGGTGATTGTGGACAGGCTAATGAAGACAGCCCACTTTATACCAGCTAGGATGGACTACTCCTTGGAAAAGTTAGCCAGATTGTACATTGATGAGATTATGAGGTTACATGGGGTGCTAGTAGCCATAATCTCATATCGGGACCTAAGGTTTACATCTAGGATTTGGAAAAAGTTACAGGAAGCCTTAGGTACTCGATTGACATACAGTACCGCATTCCATCCTCAAACAGATGGTTAATTTGAGAGAGTGATACAAGTGTTAGAGGATATGTTATGAAACTGTGCCATCGAGTTTAAAGGTAATTAGGACTAGTATTTGGCATTAGCAGAATTTGCGTACAATAACATCCACTAGGCTAGCTTAGGCATGGCACTATATGAAGCCTTATATGGTCGTGATGTAGAACTCTACTCTATTAGAGTAAAATGGGAGAAAGTAGGATTGTTGGATATGATTTGATTCGAGATGCCAAAGAGAAAGTCAAGGTTATCAGAGGAAGGTTGAAAGCTACCTCAGATCAATAGAAGTCTTATGCAGACTTAAAAAGGCATGATATTGAATATGAAGTTGGTGAACGGGTGTTCTTAAAAGTATCATCATGGAAGCAGATACTCTGATTTAGCAAAAAGGGAAAGCTCAGTCTGAGATTCATTAGGCCCTATGAGATCATAGAAAGAGTGGATCATTTGGCTTATAGACTTGCTTTGCCACTTGAGTTATAGTAGATACATGATGTTTTTTATTATCCATGTTAAGGCGATACCAGTCAGATCCATCGCACGTGATTGGTACAGAGGAGATCCAAGTTCAGCCAGCCTTAATGTATGAGAAGGAACCATTGTAGATCTTGGCAAAAAAAGTGAAGTAGCTAATGAATAAGACGATTTCACTAGTGAAAGTACTATGGAGGCACCACAACATGACTAAGGTGACATGGGAAAGTGAGTAGCAGATACAGATGTAGTATCCTCACCTTTTTATTTCAGGTAATTTCGAGGATGAAATTTCTTAGGAGGGGAAGAATTGTAACACCTGTAAGTCACAGTCTTATAAATAGTACCTTCTGGGCCCCAGTGATATTCCCTATGGTGCAGGGCATCATTACGAGTTCGATGACTGGCGTATTGGTCATAAAACTTTGACGGGCTTGAAAATGGAAAAAATGAATGAATTAAAAAATTTGGCAGAACCAATAAGTCATTTCGGGTCGAGAACTAATGGATGAGGAGATCAAATGAGTTTGTGTTAGGATAGCCCCGAAAGGTTCTCGGACTGATCCCAATAAATCATTTTGGGTCCAGAACTATTAGGAGGTCCACCTGGGCTAATCCCTATTACCTGTTTGTCTATCCATGGATATTAGGAGGTCCCACAAGGTTGATCCCTGCTACTCACCTATGATTGTTGCTGATGTGATTTGCAGATATTAGGAGGTCTACGGATTGATCCTTACTATCTGCCAGTCTAGTATTAGGAGGTCCATGGACTGATCCCTACTATAAGGTGCGGTAGGTGCAGCTACCTAGGTCTAAAATATGGGCCACTGCACATAATAGTTCCCACTATCCAGTGTTTTAAAGAGTTATCTGTGTGTCATAGGCCTATATTATAACAAACTGGACTGAACAATAAATAAGTTGACTGAACATAATTATAAACTGGACTTATAGGAAGTAGGATGATGGTAATGTGTATTGAATATTTCATGTTGCATGTGTGCATGTCTGACATATTATATTTGATCTATTCCATTATTGAGTTTCATACTCAACATGTGGGTGTTTCGATGTGCAGGCCACAGCTCGAGAGATGATCAACATCAGACGACCCCAGTGTAGCGATCTCAAGTCTTTTGGTACTTTTTGCTTTTCTTTTGAGTTAATATAGAGTGCACTCATGTATATTAGACTAGAGAGGGTTATGAGTAGTAAGTTAAATTGATATTTGAGAACCTGTGTATGCGTACAGTTTTGTCTGTGAATATAAATCTATTTATTTATGCATGACTGTGTGTTAATGGATCTAAGACCTTGTGTTCCTGGATATATATATGCTACTATGTGATGATGATTTGGGGGACCAGAAGGGTCCAAATATGAGGAGTAATGGTGAACAGTCTTTAGAAGTGTTCTTTTCTACAGGATAATTTAGGGTTGGTTACCCGGGTAGCTGTTATGTTGTCCAAATGTTTGTAATTGTCTGGTAACCCTACAAGGATGTTTTTACAGTCTAAAATAGGTAGTAATAATTAGGTAAATAATCAAAAATGCAATAAGAGTATGCTTGGTCAACATTAGTCAACCTTAGGTAAAAGTTAAACGAAAGGCCCTTGGGAAAATCCAATGACGGGTAACCTCATGGGAAATTGCATACCTTACCTATTTCAAGTAGAAATGGGTAAGGGGTGTTACATTACATCTTAATGAATTTCCAACATCAACTTAAGTTTCAAAATTCTCCATAAACATTAAACACAAGATACATCAAAGAAATATTTCAATTCTACAAGTCTATGTGTTTTGGCACCAAAGAAGAAATTAACGATTCTTTCCTCATCAATAAAACAAATAAAGAATCATTATTCATTACCAATTAAAAGTTTTCTAACTCAAATTCATGAAACCCTAACATTCACATAAACCTTAACATATTAAACTTAAGAAAATTGAAAAGATTTGGTTAGATGAGAAACCACTAACTTTTAGCCTAAGACAACTTAAAAGTAGAAAAACTTTTAGCTAAAGTGTTTGTCAATATGTAATAAATGAAAACTTGAATATCATCACACTTTTATAATAGCAAGAAAAAAAATCAAACATCAATAGAAGAAAAAAAATTCATGAATTTGTAGCAACTCAAAAATTAATATGGCACGTTCTTTACAAAGCATATCATTTTAAGTAAAGAATTTTAATAGAAAAATTATGTCACTATTAACAGCCTTCGAAAAAGAATCTGTATGCTTTTATGATAGGAAAATCTATAATTAGAACTAATTTTTTTTGCTGCAACTCAGATCAGCACTTAAACTCTATATACTAAGTAAGAAATTCTCTACAAAACATTAAGGGATTTATAGCCAACAACACATTACACTTAGACAATTAATTGTTCTCTTTTTATCATCACCTAAAATGTCATTTTTTGATATGAAAATCTTTTTTTTTATTAGATTTTTATAGCAATAACTATGACAAATTCCAATTGAGTTTTAGGTTGGTATCTTGATCAAGTCTTAACTCCACTTAACAAAATCTCAAGTCATCATTTTAATCTTTTTTAATTTGTACTTTATGCTTTTGTATAAATTTGTACTTTATGCTTTTGTATAATTTTACTATCTAAGAGAATAGAATCACAACTGCAATACATCTTTATTCCAATCCAATTGTAACAAACAAGACCCTACTGCAACATTAGCACCAATTTCATTAATATTTTGATAAAAATCTAAAAAAAAAAGAATACATATCCAAAAACTTATGATAAAAATAAATCAACCAATCTCTTGCTATGATTAAAATTGACAAGTTAAGGAATATACCTAGCAAAAACTTAAAATAGAACCAACTAGCAGTGTAGTAGTAGAAAGATTCTAACAAGTTGTTAGGCTCTTATAGTAATCGCAATTCGGACTCAATTTGCTTTACACTTCAATATCTATATTATGCACTAATGTGACAATCTGCCCCAATAATTTTGTTATGGGAAAAATAAATTTCAATATTAGTAGGTAGCAAAACTCCTAATTTCATTCTTTACCATTCTAACTAAAGACTAACATAGGCACTAACTTGATTCATTATGATTTAAAGTCCTTTCACCTCTTTTTTAGCCCATATTTTCTCATGTCTTGCCTTTAAAAACTCAAATATAGTAGCTATCAATATTCTTTGTTTCCTTTTCTTCTTATCCCAATTTGAAATCTCAAAATTTTGTTGTCAGCACCTTGAAACATAGGTACAATAAACCGACAACTACCTGTCTTCCTTTTACACCCTTTAATTTCGAATTCCATGTTCCATAACAAATAACTAGATGAATTGATTCATTTACCTTGCTCTTGTGCTGCTGAAAGTCAGTAGTAGTAAAAATCCTTCAATAGTCCAAATTCATCCACTTTTTTCCCATTACTATCCTCCTCTTAACTCTATAATCCCAACATCAAAATTTACTTCATTGAATTACTTTTCTACCATGAAAACTTAAAATCAAATTGATGATCCAAAAAGAGCGATTACCTATGTGCACTTTATCTTTTCCTTGGCTACCTAGCAAAAACAAGAATTCATATTCTATTTCTAATTTTTGCTTTGCAATTTATATCCCTTTCTCCATTTCTTGTAGAAATTCACCATCATTTTCACATTATATATTTCTTTCCAATTGTCCATCTCTTTGTTCTCATAATTAATCCCTCAATTGCTTTAGCACTTAGTTATATTTAATTCAAAGGCTTCTTGCAACTCTTTTTAGTTTAGAAAGAGATGAGGCAAAATTGTGAAAAATAGCGAGTCAATCTCTTATGTTTTGTTTTTAGTTCACTGTGATCAATTCGCTCACCAGGGAAGAAAAAACCAAATCAATTCCTTCTCTATAGACATTCACCCAAACTTTAGCCTTTATACTCTATCTCTCCTTTTGTCCATCAATTCTAATCATTTCTGAACTAAGGAACTAAGTCCTTTCTTCTTACCAAAATCAAATTTGGTCCTTTTCTTATTCCACCATCATTAAAGTTTCAAATCAACCTTAACAAACTAACAATCTAAAGAATTTCTTTACTCTATCAATACCTAGATAAATCAGACATTGGAAAGATTTTGAGAGATTGCTTACTGAATTCCTTAAGGCCACAACTCTACACTACCTTTATCATATCTTCTCATGTTTTTCCTTCCATTTCAACTCTATGTTTACATTTATAAAATTTTTTCTTGAGATTATTTATGAAGAACAAAGGATTGAAACATCAATTTCACTATGGATGGGGTTCTATGGTATGTCTTGAAGGAAAATAAAAAATGATGGTTTGAAGAAGGAAAAGCATAGAATGGTGTTTGTAACTAAGATAATTTTTGGGGAAGCTTCTCAAAGAAGAGAACAGATTCTTCTATTCTCTTAATCCCTTTTTTCTTTTAAAATTTTATTCCTTAATTTTCACCAATCCTTTAATTTGAATTTCATTTTACTTATCTTTTTTATTCTCTTAACTCCTTGAAGATGAAATCAAACCATTCTAGCCCTTAATCAAATCTCGATAATCCTAATTAAATTTAATAAAACTAGATTTCTATTTTATTGAATTGATTTTTAGGGCTTTTGACCTTGGCCATAGGTTTATAAAATTATTCCATGCTTAATTCCTCTTAGTGAATTACCATCCACAATTAGATCCAAAATCTCCTCTAATTTCTATTTATCCCATTTCTTTTGTATACTGAAAATCAAGCCATTATAATTTTAGATATTTAGTGCTATACTTTGACACCATTACTTATTCCCTACCATTGGGCATTCGTAGCTTGGTGATTGGGTGTAGCAAGAGGTATTCAAAGATAGTTGAGTAATCAATAAAGGATTCACCACCCTAGATTAGAAAGGGTAGTTTATCTCATGGCCTATTATAGGAAGTCTTTATTTGAAAATATCTAGCTAGAGCATTATATGTATATGAAGTTATCTCATGGATACACTTTGAGAATAAAATTTTAGGAACAAGAACTAACATATTTAGGGCTCAATATGACATATTCAATCTTGCATGAGTTATCATAGAGTTCATACTAAAAATTGAATGAGATAAAGATGGTTAAAGGTGTTTATTGTAGGATAACTATCTACGAAAAGGTTAAAGTCAAAAGCTACAAGAAAATTAGCAACTAGCGAGGAAACATTTCCCTAGCTAAATTAAAAAGCTCTTAACTAACTCCAGTTAGTGAGGATAAAGCTACTGTAAGCAATCAACCTCTAGCGAAAATTTAGCAAGGGCAAATTACCCTGGCTAAATTTATTGAGGACTTTGCAAGGAAAATAATTTCAAACTAACTATTAGGGATAAATATCCTAACTAATGTTTAAATAGCCTAGCTATTTTCTAGTAATTGTAGTTTTAAGTTAAAAAAATATTTTTTTGTAATTTTAGTAAGGGAAAATCCAAGCTAATTTGGAAGGATATATTGTGAAAGCTAATTCAATATGTTCCCTTACAATATATTATTGGTCTTAATTATTTTTTTCATTTTAATTAAATACAAAAGAAATATTAGCAGGGGAATTGACTATTGCAAAATGCAAATGTTCCTAGCTATTTTAATTTATTTAAGTGCAACAGTGTTTGTTTTGCTAAGTTGTGGCTAATATATTTAATCAGTAAATATTTTTATTTTAATTTATTTATTTATTTATTAACTTTTTATAGTTTATTTGGAGTACTTCAATAGTACACTAGTGCGCCATTAGGCATTCATACTCACTAGTGGATCAAAAAAATTTCTTGTCACTTTGTTAATCTAACGATGCATATTAATGCGTATTATACACACTAGTGCACCATATCAAGCTCCATTTGTTTATGACCTATGTTTTCTAAATTAATTATAACTCATATATAAAAACATACAATCATATAATCATCTGCTCAAAATAAAAATGTACACATCATAAAACCTATCTTTCATATATTAAGTCAAATGTTTATAAAAATGTATATATAATTCATTATTGGTAACAAAAAATAGAAAATGATAAATAAAAGATGTTTTTCTTCTTCTTCATAATTTTATCTCCAAGTTGGCACTTATCAAAAGCATGGAAAAATTAAAAAGTTAGCATGAAAGCATACAACCAAATGCGAAGAATTACTACTTTTAGATTTCTATAAGCTTCACAACAAGCTCTACTCATCAAAAAAGAAAACCACTTACTTAGAAAATAGCAACATCATATTATATAATTAACACAATATCATCAAACAAAAATGAATACTAGTGCCACTACAATGAAAGCAAGTATTAATTAAGAAAAATCGTATGAAGACATGAAAGACAAATAATGTTTCTTCAGGATTAAATAGCATAATATGGTGATAAAGGTTCAAAATTAGTAGATCATATTATAATTGAATATAATTATGTTTGCAAAAACATTCACTTTAATCAAGGCCAATATTGTTCAAATTATCGACATCAAATTCAAAAAGCATAGGTAATGATATTAAGGTTTTTTTTTAAGAGATTTTAAGGAGATGTTATGAAATTCTAAGATAGAAAGTTGTAAGTCAAACTAAGAGAAAAATTGATAAATCAATAAAAGACTATTGTGTTTAAAGGAACATAAAAAGCTAATAATCAAATTGATAGATCTATAAATTAAGATAAATTAATATTTACTTGTCAAATCCTAAGATAGAATGTAATGTCCTAAAATATTAATAATAATAATGTGGTAAAATATAATAATGGTAGTAAAGGCCATAAATGCAATTATAAAATAAATAAAGGATTAAAATACAATTATGTTTGATAAAAAGGACTTATATGGGATTTAACCTTGGTGAGATGAGAAATGAACCTAGCCATCCAACCACCCCATATAAAAAAGAGAAAAAGGAACAATAGAGAGAAAGAAAGACAAAATGTTCATCTTCTCTCCACTATTACAAGAATATAGAAATTCATCCATCTCTTACTCACTCTTTCATCAGGGTAATGTGTCCTTCTTTCATCATCAAATTAATTTTTTGTGATTTTTACTACCTATTGATGAATTAATTTAATTATTCATTTATTTGGGATGTCTATATTTGTTATTCAATAAGAAAAATAGGAGAGTTCAAGGCACAAATCAAAGGGAAAGTGAGTGTTAAAGGATTTAATTGAGTGCTAAATTGTTCAACAGTGATTATTGTATATGCATAACCATTTCCTTATGATTTGCTATTAATTTGAGTGAATTTGTGTTTTAGGGCTTGTTTTCATGAATATTGAATTGCTATTGAAATAGATGAACTTTGATGACAATTATTTATAAATTAATGCAATTGGCATGTAATAATTGTTGATTAAACCATGTTTAATGTGTAAAAACTAATTAAGATTGAGATTAGTGCTAATTAATGTTGATTTTAGATGATTTAATAAAATCTATGCAAAAAATGTCATGGAATTCTAGAAAATGAAGAGGGTTATGACCATGACCCCTCAATAACTCAAACAATGTTTTCAAAAAATTGACTATAAGCTACTATAAATTTCGGGGCCTCACAACCATGACCCCTTAAGAGGTCACACTGGTGAGCCTAAGCTCTAGCAATAAATTGTTTTCTTTTAGCCTTTTAAAAAGCTTTTCATATGGAATTTATTTTGTAAACTTAAAACAAAGATTCTTTAGTAAAGGTTAACATGTGCAACTAAAGATTTTAAGCAAATTATATGTTTATCTTTGAAAGAGATTGATTAAGAACTTACATAATATGACTCGTAACTATACCAAGCTTAGGCATGCAAAAACAAGGTAAGCACAAGTAATGTGTATGCATGAGCTTTTAAATTATTTAATGAAAGGACATTTTATGTCACATGTATGATGAGTAATTGATGATGATATGTAATAATGAATATGTAAATGTTATAATAGAAATGTTTAAATGAATAACGTATAATTGATGAAAAATATTGCTAAAGCAATACAACTACTAATATTAAATTGCTGACATGAGACCATATGATGTCCTATTGTTATATAAATGAATACATGCTACGAGCATAATATTATGATTAAACAATGAAAAGAGCATTTTAATGCAATGTTAATACTAAGATTGGTTATATACAATGTAATGCCCATGTATACTTAGACTAACAATAGCATTGGGATAAGTTAACATGCCAATAGGGTTTTAATAGTATTACATCACTATGACTACTACAACTTATTACCATTACAAGTATAGCTATGTAAGCTCAAAGAGCACTACATAACTAATCATTATTACAGGTATAATTGCGTAAGCCTAAAGGGTACTGTACAACTAATTACTATATGGGCACACCTATGTAAGCTTAGAGAGCACTGTATAATTATCTCATTGATATATTAAATTATAGTTATGGACACATAAGTCCTGAGAATAGCCTACAACCTATTGTCTAGTCTATAGTGGTCTAAGATATATTAGGCTAAGTAAAGAAAAGTAAAGGATCATGAATGTTAATTGATAAATGAACTTAAATATCAATGGCATGTTAATATGACAACATACTTTACTTGACTAGCATGAAATGAAGAAATTTAATGGTTTTACTTTGTTCAATGACTATGCATGTACTATGATATCATGCTTATGCAAGATGGATTGTAAATAGTACACTATGTATGTATATATATATATATATATATATATATACACACACACACACATATATGATAATGTGTTATTATGTCTAAGTTGTTTAGTGGTAATCATAGATGATTATGTACCACTAAGCAAATTTTACTTAACACATTAGTTATTTCCATACATAGGTTAAAGGTTTTACGTTCAACAGAGAAAGCATTGCAAGTGGAGTCCACAACTAAGTTTAACATGACATCAGCTACATTTTCAGCATGAATTCATTAGATTTACTTTGATTATGATTGAACATTCTTTTACAATTGTTTAATTGTAAAGCTTTTATGAGTTTGGCATTTTGAACTATAAATACTAGTTTTAGCCCTTTTGAATGGCCTGTGAATGGTTTGGAAATTTTACTTGGTTTTATTACAGTGAAATTCATTTCATTTTATAAACTAGAGAATAATACATTGATTGTGTCATGTGAATTGAAGTATTATATGAATGAATGTATGTTGTAGATATGATTGAATGTGTGAACTAAGAAATAGGTGCATATATGATCATTAGAGTTACAAGTGCCTTAGGCATATTGTGTGGCACTCCAACAGTAGTTGTCCTCAGATGTCAGTAGGAGGGGTATTGCATTTTTCATTATCAAAACTTGGTTGAGTTGGTTCTGTGAACCTTATGTCTATTATACATGTGAATGCATTTGAGTGAAATGATGTGCATAATCATTTGCATTACATATTATAAGCTGCGAATAATTAATGCAAACTGCTCTCTGTTGATTTTATGCAATCATGTCATAGAGTTCTCATCAAGCTATTAATGAAAAAGTTGAGAGTTATGCCACAATTAGTGTGGGAAACTCATAACAACCTTTTTTTTTTCTAATCCCATTCGACTTGCACCACTAGTTGAAGGATAATAGGTTTTGCTACCTAAGCTTACCCAACTGTTAAGGGAAGCTACAACTAATATGCTATAGCTACAGCCTCCAGCTTCACATCTAAACCCATAAAAAAGAACTATTATTGAGAGGCTTAAGAAAAATAGAGCCAAAGAATTAAAAGGGTTCAAAGAAAAAGACTCAGTAGTAGCTAAATACTAGTTGGAAAATGCCACTAAGATACTTAAACAAATGGGATGCATTAATGAGGAGAGCCTCATATACAAAATCACTCCTCCATTTAGGAGCTTATAACTTGTGAAAGACTGTGACTAGAGGGAAACCAATAGAAGGTATCTCCTGAGAATTCTTTTAAGCTGAGTTTTAAAAGTGTTATATTAGCAAGACTTATAAGGAGGCTAAGTGCAAGGAGTTTCTCAACCTTAAATAAGCTCATATGACTATCTTTGAATATAAGAAGGAATTTTTTAGGCTACTAATGTATGCTGAAGAGATGTTCCTTACTAAGGCTACCGATGCAAGCAGTTTCAAGATGGGCTTAATCATAGCATCCAGTCTAGTGTGACTGCTTGCAAGATAAAGGATTTCTCAAAGCTTGTGTTTGTTGCAATAGAAATAGAAGATATTAATTGGCATAATCATAAGTGGAAGAATAAAGATCAAAGCAAGAGCAGAGTAATGCCTCATTTTTTCTCAAACAAGAAGCAAAAAAGGCTCTCGTGCATAGAGTTCTACTATAAGGAACCAAAGAGGAAACGGAGGAAAATGTGGGGCTGCATCAGTAGCAAGCACCCTAGGATCAACTACTAGAGATGTTATAGAATAGTTATATGAGCACTACAATAACCCACATGGTAGTACCTATTTGAAATTGATAGGAGATTGTCTTAAATGTGGATTTATTGACCATAAGCTTAAGGACTACCCTAAGATGAGGAATAATGGAGAGCAACCATAAGAGGCTAGACACATTGTACTAGGTGGCAGGAGATCTAAGAGGTAGGATTACATGGGAGCTACATAGAGAGTTCCTTTAGAGATAGTGTAGACACTTGAGCCATGTGCCCCAGCCTGCACTTATGCTATTAATGCCAAAGAAGAGGAAGACACCTTAGATGTTATACTTAGTACTTTTTCTCTATTTTGTACTCTTGTAAATGCATTGATTGACCTTAGATTAATAATTCTTGTATGTGTACTAAATTGTCATGTAAATAGAACCTTAAGGCTAAACCAACTGAACATGACATACAAGTAACTAATCCTTTTAGGCATAGTTTATGGTGAAAAAAGTGTACAAGGATTGTCCACTAAGGCATCAAGAGTATGAGTTCTTAGCAGACCTAATTGAACTACCTTTGATAAATTCGATGTGATACTGGGAATGGACTGACTCTATAAGCATCAAGCGATGTAGATTGTAGACTTAAAAGTATAACTCTTAAGACAACCAACGGTAATGAAGTAACCATTATGGGAGAGTG
>CANXYI010417418.1:0-10323 GCA_948208565.1 Hura crepitans | reverse complement strand
GGGTTTAATCTGCATTTTGCAGCGGGCTTTTGTATCGAATATTTTAACTATGGATTTTACTTTCTATTTCTTATATGTTGTGTGATGATTAATGAGTTTGCATGTGAGAACATTGACTGTGGAGAGCCTGAGGTTCATTATGTTTTATGTTGTGCTTGGAGGGTCAGGAGGACCCATTAGAGTTGGAGATGAGTTTATTGATGTTATAAAAGTGTTTTTAAGTAGGTAAAAATTTGAGAAAGTGTTCTAGTACAGCCGTTATGCTACCGAATTTTTGACATGATGACCCCAATATTTACCTCGATTTGTGTGCCAAAAGGTTTTTAATGTTTTATGTCATATTTGAGTCAAGAAATGTTTTTTTATATAAAAGTTTTAAACTTAAAGTGATTTTGGATAATGGAACTGGATATCATTTAGTGTGCTCACGTCCCTTATTTGGGTCCGGTGTATAGATTGGTCGGACGGTGCCACAAATGGTCTCATGCATCTCTTTAAAAAATTTTGGCATTTTTTAGAGCTTTATAAGTATAAAGCACATGTGAGCTAAACATATATGCCATGAAATTATGAATTTAGATTATGCGAGTAATTGTGGAAAATGTGCATATAAATATATTTGATTTGGTTATATAGTAGGTAATAATTAAAATGCCTATACTTTTAAACCACCTAGGTCAGATAGGTTGATTGATCAACTAAGGTATATAGAGCAGTTACTAGGTACCTTCAGGTGCACTTGTCTTGGGCGCCTTCGGGTGAAATTATATTGAGTACCTGCAGCTACATTTATCTTGGGCGCTTTCGAGTGCCATTATCTTGGATACATGCAGGTATATTTATCTTGGGCCTTCGGGGATATTATGGTCCCTTATCCAGTTTGGCTTGTTGTCTTATAAGTATGGGCATGTAACTTAATAAAATACCGGTAAAGGTTTAAATCCTCTATTACGTACACTGGAATCATTTTTTAGATTTTAGTTATGATATTGTATTAGAATGCCAATTATGACTGTTATGGCATGTAAGCTGTGTTTATTGATTTATGTGGATGTTATTATAATATATGTTTTTATTTTCTTGCCATTATTCTAAAGATGTAAATTATGTGTGCATTGTATTATTGCATGACATAAAACATATATTATGTTGGATTCTCCACTAAGTGAAAGCTTAGCGCATCGTGTTTATTTTTGCAATGCGTAAGTTAAAAGAATATAGATTAGAGTTAAAGCCTCGATATCATAGGAGATCAAAAAGGTACCAACTCTTAGGGTATTTTAATTTTCTTTTTGTATAATTTGTAGTGATATAACTTGAATGATAGCACTCTTGTGTAGAAATGAGAGATTGGGCCTAATCTATATTTTAATATTATGTTCTGAAAAACTTTTCTCTTTTTCTTCTTATTCTTTAAAGGTTTTTTATGAGATTGCTTGTTTGTGTTATGATGTGGAATATTGTGTTGTGATGATTTGTAGAGGGTCAGATGGACCCAGGAGTTGTTGGGATGTGTTGAGATATTATAGAAGTGCTATTTTTGAAAGGTTACTATTTGGGATAATGTCCCCGGTACAGCCGTTATGTTGCCAATTTTTCGACATGGGGACCCTACTAGTGTACCTAAAAATGGTTTTGAAAATTCAAAATTTTATCACATTAAACATGTAAATTATATTTTTAATATGAGGAAAGGTTTTTAATTCTTTTATGGGTTTTCATATAGTGTAGTTCAGATATTAGTAAGTGTGCTACTCATTATTCGGGTCCAATAACAGATCGGGTAACGGGTGTCACACTATACTGAACCGTAATGGTCATAGGTGGGTAATGGCCTAATTAGACCTTATGACTGCTACACTAGCCTAAACAAATATGTGTAGCAGCCCATCTAAACCTTATGGCTGCTAAACCAACCTAAAATATGTGCAGCAGCCCTTCTAGACCTTACGACTACTACACCAGCCTAGAATATATGCAATTGCCCTCCTAGACCTTACAGCTGCTACACCAGCCTAGAATATGTGTAATGGCCTTCCCAGACTTCACTGCTGCTACACTAGCCTAAAATATATATGCCCGAGAGCCATGAACTAGACCCGAAGGTCATGAAGTGGTATCAAGGTACCCTAGTAGTTACTATCATCCCTAGTTAACCAGTCAAGGCTAGGTTATCAAATCATATGGGCCATTACCACTATTTATTAAGTTCACATACCTAAAGTAGTTTTTATAAGTTTTACAGGTTATTTGGCCAACAAATGAATAAATGGGGTAACCAATATCCTGTTATCATTTTACATATATTTATGTCATTTACCATGCATCATGTGCATTAATTATCATATAGTCATACACACATATTACTTACATTATAAGATGCATATTAGTACACTTATTTCGTTAACAATTCTATCAATTGCTATATTGGCTACCAATTCCACATTTATAAACTATGTGGTCTTAGTTCATCTTTTGAAGGAATTTCTTACTCATTTTAAAGCCATTTTGGCAAGAAGTATGCATTCATAGCAATTTCATTATATACAACTTAATCACTCGTAATAAACATGTTTTGGTATAGTTTATACATACCTTACCTCGTATTAGCCATTAATAACCTCATGTACATGCTTACCACATCACCATTATACACTTCACTTCCACATGCTCACATTCATGATCCTCATCACAAAATGGATTTAATCATGCCCTATATGTTCATTATGCATAATAAGTGACATTTCCAAGTTTAATTCAAAATCTAACTCTAAGCTCGGGTTTTGATTATTTGTGTGCTATTATTACTTGCAATACTTCTTTAATGCCTATAAATTCCATTATACCTAATAACTATGTTATTACTTGAAAAAAAATCACTTTAAATTATGCCTTACTTATACTCACATGTATATAGGTTCACAATGTCATATTTCACCCTATATACCATATTGACCGCTTTAGGTCATGCAATTATGCATTAATATGCTAAAAAAGGTTCTATAAGCTTTAAGACACCATTTAGATACTTTAAACATATCAATACTTATAAAAATTAACATAATACTTATCTTGAAGGATTTAAAATTTCATCATATAAATTTTTAGCATATCAAGACCTTATTTTTCCATAATTATGTTATAAAATGCTTACATAAACAATTTAAGCTATTTCTTTATATCAATTTCCCTCATTACATCTTTGAAGCATAATACATCATAAGTTAATTACAACATCCTTAAAACCTATATAATTTATTTATATACATCATTATGTAAACTAAAATCATGTTTTTCCATTTACACATATCATAACAATCTCAACAGTTATTCATATCATACACTATGTTCAACCCATGTTATTTACCATAATATAAATCATGCATCACCCCCAAGATTGCTAAAACATGACTTATTTCCAATTATATATCAACAATGGCAAAAAACATATTACTCATTAAAATTCCATAATATCATACATGTCACTCATAAGGCCTTTTCAACACTTGACTTATCACATACACAAGCTTACAATATAATTTCATGAAATTAAGTATTATAATTAGGTGCCCATGCTAAAAATTAATCAATCTCATATTAACATATCATTATAATAGTTCAGCCCCTCGTTTAAGTAATGAAACTAACCAAACTTCATACCATGCAATCATACATACACTAACTCTCACAAATTTAAATTTACTTGGATACATGCACTTGATTCCACACATACATATACTGAAATTTGACTTTAAATTTATTTTGACGGCAAAAACACATGTGCCCAAGTTAGGATAATACCATGCATACAAAAATCACATACCTTTTGATACAATATTCATGCAATTAAAATTTCAGCATATCAAACTTGGATATACTTACTTGTTAAGTTAAAAATTCCTACTTCCACTTGTTTCTGATTTCTTCTTCCTTTTGTACAACCATAACACCCAAATTCCCTTCAAAATCCACATAAAAATTATTTCAAACCCTCATTTAATCCAATTAAATAGATCAAGTATTAGAAATCAATAAAACTAAAGAAATTTCCTTTGTTTCATCATGCACCCAAACTCTATTTTAAACTTGTAAAGGTGGTCCAAATATAGCTGAAATTAGTGATTCCTCTATCTGCTGCTACAAATTCGGTTCTTGCTACCCCAACTTGGAGGCAAAGTTTCTGTTCTTTACTCTCTCATAACACCTACACATTAAGCTCTCAGACACTACTTAGTACTCTTTGTCATTTGCTGTAAAAAGTGCAGTTGGACTTGCTATAGAATCAGCATAACCCATATCTGTCAGTCTTTTATAATCATACTCCTATACTTGCTCACAACCACATCCCTTATAGAAACATGCTTTAACCTTCCCGCACATAGCTTTTCAACCATGTAGCTCACTATTCAGTAATGCCATCAAATACCAAAACCAGCAACCACACTCATACATAGTAGTGATATAATGCTAACAGCACTATCTTATAGAGCAATTCAGATTTGGCCAAGCGCACAAGTCATATACACCATAATATGCTCAAGCACGTATATACTCTATAGTTTTTCACATACAATTTCACTAAATTTCTGTAACCAACCAAAACACTGCCTAAGACACATATTACCTCTCTTTTTCATGGCTAAAATAGAATCCCAAACTCATACATCCATTAACTCTACCACCAAGTCTCATGTTTTCACATAATTCCTTACTTGTAACTGAAGAAAATAGCTATGTCCCCTTCTTATTTGAACACAGTAGATGAATTCTCATTTCCATCCTATTTTCTCCAATTGCATTCCTTCTAGCTGCAAAAAAAATTGAAATTTGGGGCTTGCTAACCTTCGAACTTTAGTCCCTCTCTCTGTTTCAATTTGCATAGCAAACTTTAATTCCTTTAGTCCGTAAAAATATTTAATTCCCAAATTACAATAAAATGGATCATGTTCTTATGTTCCATTTTTGCTACATGCCAAATTAGCCTCTGGTTCATCGATTCCCTCTTTCTTTCTCAACCTTGTATTTTTCTTTTTTTTTTTCCCTGTTTTGGGCTATTATCTTTTTCATTCTTATTTCTTTCTTTTATTTCTTTCCTTTTCCTCGTTCTCAATCTTTCCCTTTCTTTCTTTTTCCCATTTTCTTTTTCTTCTTTTCTTTATTTTGTGGCTACCATTTAAAGTTACAAAATATCTTCGGGCAAAACGCCCTTACCTCCTTTAGCTTTACCTTACTTTAAATTTGATCTTTTTCTTTTCTCCCTTTTGTATCTTCTTTTAATTTTAATGTTGTTATCTTGATCTCTAAAATTCCCGATTCTTATTCCAAATAGCCCTTGGTATATTTGGATATCAATTCATGGAATTTTCGAGTCCATCCGGGCAAAAATATTAAAATTTTGGTTTAGCTATTAATATTATTAGACTGCTGTAAAAATATTTTTATCGTTTTTACCCACTTAATGATCTCATTTGTAGTTCAAAATTTACCTATGATCTTATAATAATTAATCCTTCCTTCCTATCCAATTAGCGTGTCCTAAGTATTGGGAGCACTATTCACATTCCGGAAAAGCACTATTCACCAAACTTGGGATTTTCAAGCTTTACATTTCTTCCCCTCTTAAAAGAATTTCGTCCTTGAAATTCTCAAATTTCCATTGTACTTTATACCATTTACTTATGTTTTCTATTTCATTAATTCCATGTTCATATTTCTATATTAACCTCTCACTATATGTTCGACATTATACGATCATTCTTATCTTTGTATCATCTGACACTTTTAAACTTAATCCTTTTTATCATTTCCCCTTTTAGACATTTCATAAAAGTCATCAACACTCAAACATCTGTATTTTAAGGTTATTTTCATTATCCTTATTCTGCACCATACCTATTGTCATTTATTCGATCCCATCTCATGTAATATCTTTAGCCGTCTTAAATCAAGCCCAATCCTATAAATACTCAAATTCCACAAATCCTCTATAATAAGTACCTTAGTCTTATATAGCCATCTTAACAACATTTTCTATGGTATACATTTCTATATAACAAGTTCCATCTGTATGTATATACATACGTCTTTTCTTTTTATTCCAATTTACCCTTAACCATTGTAAGTTTCATCACCTTTTTATCAATCCTTTCCCCATTATCCACTTATGTTGGTGTATCCTACTGAATTTCCCATTCTATTAAGGCAATATACATATGTAAGAAAATGTTGTGATTATGCATGCACGATGATGTTGATTATAATGAGGATGTATTATGGTTATGCATTTTCATATGAAAATAGGCATGCGATATAATGCATAATCCTAACCCTCATGTGTCATAAGTAAATAAAGATTGCCCTTAACATTGGGGAAAATGGATGGGTATACCAAAAACCTCACTTATTATGCCTTCAAATGCTACCTTTTAGCTTTGAGCCCATCAATACCTTTGTTCTTAATTCTCACTATTGCATATACACTCATTTTACCCATAACCTTAAACCTCCAGCACTCATATAATCCTTATATGTTCCTCACATGCCTATGAATGCCTAAATCGGAGCTCTAATATCACCAAATGTGACACCCCTTGCTCAATCCACTATTGGAACAAGATGAAAAACATCACACCACTAAAATATACTTCCTTATATTCAAGTTACTAAAAATCCTTTTTCTTGAAATCTCAAAATGCATAAAACTTCATGAGCACATACAGAAGAGGTATACAAAAGGTTAGACAGTTCGGGATCCTCTTGTCAAAACAACATAATGGCTATCTAATGACACTATTCCAACTTTAAACTTGTAAGAAAAGCATTTCTATTACTTACATCATCCAAACTATAGCAATCACTCCATCATCTCCATCTTAAACAATGAAACAACATACCTCAGTCAACTAGACATATATCATTATCAAACTCAGCTATTACCATCAAACTAAAATCATCATCTATCCACAATCATCACAAACATACCTTCATCATCATAAATATAAGCAACCTTTAAAATATTATAGAACCATACTGAATAGATAACAAACCATTACATAACTTAATAAGATCAAAAGCCCTTATACAATATACATATATGCTTTAAATATACATTAAATTTATACATTTATACATTATGATAATCCCATATAAGAATCTCCTTCACTTCACAATGTCCTCACATGCAAACAACATGTAGCTTCTGTTGTGCAACTCTAATCCGAGAAAACTTGCGCATCGCAAAACCACAATGATGTATTAAGCAACATTGCTTAGTGGTATATCTAATTTTTATTATGTTATACAATCATGATTCATGTATCACGTACAAGATAGGCTTATTTATTTTAAATAACTAAACATACTAAAAATTTCGATAATGAAAAACCATATTATATGTTAATGTCTCAAATTATGCATTACTAACACTCGCTATGATGTAAAGAATAAATGTATTTATAACAATAAGAATTAATTATGTATACAATAATGTATTATGCACTCATGATAGCTTTAGCATAAATGAAGTCATGCATAGCATAAAGAGGTCATATATGTACATACAAGCTAAATACCATAACTTAAATAAACATTAATAACCATACATGCATAAGATACATTATTCTTATAAGTTGTTTACGTGTTTATTATTTACATGCCTTTACCTTCTTAAACTTATTATACATTTGTTTTGCCTATAATCAAAAGACATACACTCGCAATTAGATAATAGGACTATCTAGCCATAGAAGCTATACTGGATTACAGAGGTTATAGGTGTATAGTGGCCTAACTAGACTTTACAGCTACTACACCAGCCTAAAAAAATATGTGCAGTAGCCTATCTGGACCTTACAGTTGTTATACCAACCTAAAATATGTGTAATGGCCTTTCTAGACCTTACGGCTGGTACACTAGCCTAAAATATGTGCAATGGCCCTCCTGTACCTTATGGCTACTAGCTTAAAATATGTGCAGTGGCCTTTTTGGACCTTACTGCTACTACACCAGCCTAAAATATGTAAGCTTGAAGGCCATGAACTGGAAGGTCATAAAGTGGTACCGTGGTACTCTAGCAGCTACTATCCACCCCTAATTGACCAACTAACCTATCCAGACTAGGTTGTCTAATCATATGGGCCATCACCATTATTTATTAAGTTTCACATACTTAAGGTGGTTTTTATAAGTTTTACATGCCATTTGGCCAACAAATGACCAATGGGGTAACTAATATCATGTTATCATTTTACATACATTTATGTCATATACCATGCATTATGTGCATTATTAGCATTCATTATCATATAGTCATGCACACACCTTAATTACACTATAAGATGCATATTAGTACATTTATTTCATTAATAAGTCTATCAATTGCCATATTGGCTACCAATTCCACATTTATAGATTATGTGGTCTTAGTTCATCTTCTAAAGAAATTTCTTTCTCATTTTAAAGCCATTTTGGCAAGAGGTATATATTCACAACAATTTCATTATATACAACTTAATCACTCATAATAAACATGTTTTGGTATATTTTATACATGCTTACCTTGTATTAGCTATTAATAACCTCACATACATACTTGCCACATCACCATCTTACACTTCACTACCACATACTTGCATTCATGATCCTCATCACAAGTGGATTTAATCATGCCTCATATGTTCATTATGCATAATAAGTGACATTTCCAAGTTCAATTCAAAATCTAACTCTAAGCTCAGGTTTTGATTAATTATGTGCTATTATTACTTGCAATACTCCAGTAATGCTTATAAATTCCATTATACCTAATAACTATGTTATTACTAGAAAACAAAAATCACTTTAAATTATGCCTTGCTTATACTCACATGCATATAGGTTCATAATGTCATATTTTAGCCTATGTACCACATTTATCCCTTTAGTTTATGCAATTATGCATTAATATGCTAAAAAGGTTTTATAAGCCTTAAGACACCATTTAGATACTTTAAACATGTCAATACTTATAAAAGTTAACATAGTACTTATCTTGAAGGATTTAAAATTTTATTATATAAATTTTTAGTATATCAAGATCTCATTTTTCCATAATTATGTTATAAAATGCTTGCACGAACAATTTAAGCTATTTCTTTATACCCATTTCCCTTTTTACATTTTGAAGCGTAATACATCATAAGTTAATTACAACAACCCATATACTTCATTTATATACATCATTATATAAACTAAAATCCCATTTTTCCACTTACACATGTCATAACAATCTTAACAATTATTCATATCATACACTATGTTTAACCTATGTTATTTACCACGACATAAATCATGCATGACCACAAAGATTGCTAAAACATGAATTATTTCCAACTATATATCAACAATGTCAGCAAACATATTAATCATTCAAATTCCATAATATCATACATGTCACTCATAAAGGCCTTTTCAACACTTAACTCATCAACATACACAAGTTTACAATATAATTTCATGAAATTGAATATTATAATTAGGTGCACATACTAAAAATCACTCAATCTCATATTAAAATATCATTACAATAGTTTAGCCCCTCCTACAAGCACCGAAACTAACCAAACTTCATAACCGCACTAACACTCACAAATTCAAGTTTACTTGGATGCATGCACTTGATTCAACATATACACATACTGAAATTAGACTTTAAATTTATTTTGATAGCAAAAACACATGTGCCCAAGTTAAGATAATACCATGCATACACAAATCACATATCGTTTTATACAATATTCATGCATTTAAAATTTCAGCATATCAAACTTGGATATACTTCTTAAGTTCAAAATTCCCATTTCCTCTTGTTTCGGATTTCTTTTTCCTTTTTTCCACCGATAATACTCGAATTCCCTTCAAAATCCACACAAAAATTATTTCAACCCTCATTGAATCTAATTCAGTAGCTCAAGTATCAATAATCAGTAAAATTAAAGAAATTTCCTTTTAAACTTGTAGAGGTGGTCCAAATATAGCTGACAGCAGCGACTCCTCTATCTGCTGTTGCAAATGCGGTTATTGCTGCACCTACTTGGAGGCAAAGTTTATGTTCTTTACTATTTCATAACACCCACCCATTAAGCTCTCAAACTAGGGGTGTTCAAATATGGATTGGGTGGGTTATAATTAGTAAATGATATAACCCATTTAAAATGTCTAACTAGATGGTATAACCCAAAATTACTTGGGTTATAAATTTGTATATTTTAAATTGATTGGTTGGATTATAATTGGATTATGGATTATATGTTTATTCTTATTATCTATTATAAATATTACTTAAA
>CANXYI010417415.1:0-12641 GCA_948208565.1 Hura crepitans | reverse complement strand
AAAAGACTTTCTGCAGGTTGGGAAAAACTACTTATGCCATGAGTGGAAGCAGGAGCTTATTACAATTTCTCAACTTCTTGAGAGGATTCAGACCAATGATCCTTCTGCTGCCGTCCCCACTTATCTTGCTCAGCATCCATTATTTGATCAGGTTCCTCTGATGTTTTTTTTTTTTTTTTCCTTTCGTTACTGTGTTATCAAAATATATATTATTATAGTGCATCATATAAAAGTATGCCGGTCACTTATGTATAATTTTATACTTTAATGGCAGATAAATGAGCTCCGGAATGACATTTCCATTCCTGACTACTGTTTTGCTGGTGGTGGGGAGCTCAGACCTCTTAATGCTTGGTTTGGTCCAGCTGGGACAATTACACCTTTGCACCATGACCCACACCATAATATATTTGCTCAGGTATTAAAGATTGACGAAGTCTCACTACACAGATATGATGAAGTCAGGTGCATTAATATACTCCTATAAGACAAATATCCCAATTGTACAGGAGATAAAATTTTTGACTAGTACATGGAGATCCTTCTATGTTACAAAGGCTGCAACTAAATTCTCCTTTGAAATATGCTTTTGGGAAGCTGGATAGCCTTCATCAAAAGTTTTGCCCTTTCTTCAAGTTTTAACTTCAATCAGAATGTGCTCATAGTTGCAGGTGGCAGTTATATTTACTGTATCCTGATGGATAGTCCTGTGACATGGTAACTGATGAGGACAGTGAGCCTTTGGCTACCTTGCAATGTTTGTGTTTGCATGTGTAGACAAAGTGATTAACATGGATACATGAGCCTTTTTTTTGTGAGAAAATCATCTTGTTTATAGGTTTAAATTGAGACACTTTGTTATTTTCAGGTTGTGGGCAAAAAGTATATTAGGCTTTACCCTGCTTCAATATCAGACGAACTTCATCCGCACAGTGAAACCATGCTCTGCAATTCCAGTCAGGTACCTGCTTTTCTGATTTGTTCTTTGGGAACTATAGGCTCGAATTTGCCTATTTTTCGTCTTTACTGCCATTACACAAAATGTTGTAGCTTACAATATCTTTTTTGGTAGATTAAATGCAAGTGGCATCTCTTCCGAGTATATTTTTCCAAGTCTGTTTAGTGTGATTAAGACTCTGTTTTTCAATGCTGGCAACTTTTTTTTCTTTTTTTTAAGGTCGATCTAGACAACGTAGATGAGAAAAAATTTGCAAAGGTGCATGACTTGGAATTCCTAGATTGCATTTTAGAGGAAGGTGAAATGCTTTACATCCCTCCAAAATGGTGGCACTACGTCCGATCTCTAACAACAAGTTTCTCAGTTAGCTTTTGGTGGAGCGAGTCTGGGGGTTCAGCTGGGTCTTGATGTAGTGGTTTTCATGTCTTGATATTTTTGCTTGTCTTTTTTGATATGCGATTGGCATGGAGCTAAGATATCGATTGGCCGAAATGTGATAATGTCAACTGTTATAATTATTCATACAGGAAGATCAAAGGTAGTTCCTGGTCTCCAATGATAGTGTTTTGAAGGAAATAGACATTACACCAAGGCTTGGTGGCCATAGACCTAATATAATAACATTTTTATGTGATAATTTAGGTTAGCAAAAATGATAAAGGACATGCTTCTGATTTACAAAACTTGTATTCCTCATTTCTCAGTAATGATGATATGGGTTGTTTTCTGTTTGTTTGCTGACATTGGAGTTTTTTCTGGTATATTTGCTTCTCGAGTTGAGGATTTTATTGCCATTTAGAATTTGGCAGAAATGAAGTATTCCATTTTGTGCCTACCACTTCCCACCCGCCTCACTTTTTCTTTGGAAGGGAAGAGTGAGAGTTCGCATTTTACCATAGGAGTGTCTAATTAGAAACCTTCTGGATTAATATCAATATCATTCATTGAAGTAATATTTTGTTATATTATTAAAAAGTTTAACGCTTATTATAAATTTTATGTTTATAAAGTAAAATATTTAACATTTTACACTGCATTACATTAATACTCGCCTTCTTATATTGGTGCATGAGAAATTTCGGTATTAAAAGAAAATTTTAATTTGGAACGAGGACTAATTTTTTGTAAAAAAAGGAAGGGACTAAGATTATTAAAGGAAACTCAACTGATAAAATTCTGTTAGCACTGTGACTTCGCTTTCTAAAAATTTACGTGTGATTTATATCATAAAATAAATTTATTGTGTGAATTTTGATTTGAATACTTCTCTCAAAAAAAATGGATATTATAAGATTTTTCGGTTCGCGGCTCTCACAATTTGACCGCACTGTAAAGTATAAACCTTCTCTCTTTGGAAGCTTTTCTTTTGGCAATTTGAAAAGAAAGAGAAAATACACAGTGATAACAATCAAAAGTTTCACAATTTTGGCTAATATATAACCAAGAACCTCTAATGATTTGTGTGACTCAATGTTAAAATATTTTTACTTGATATGAAAATTAAAAGTAATAATAGAAATTTCAACTTTCAAAAAAGAAAAAGGTAAGGGAAAAAAAAGTTAGAATAGAAATATTAGTTTGAAAAAAATAACTCTTTAAAAAAGGAAAAAAGAAAATCTTCTCCGACGACAAAATCAACGTTAGCCCGCGAATTGCTCCGAGTTGAAATCGGCCATCATTGGCTTGCTAACTGCTGCAGACAAGGACGGACCCAACCCAACAGGGTCTCCTTTGTCCCAAAATAATAAAGAAAAAAAGGACAAGACAGAAACAGCGCACATCACCACCAACTTTGAAATTAAAAATTGTAACTAACTAAATAAATAAAACAGTCAGAAAAAGGCCTTACCCTGTCGGTAATGTCAAACATATCAACAACATATAGTATATATTAATAGATGCGAACTATTAAATTAAAAAAAAATTATATTTTTTTATTTTCCATGGACAGTTGATATTTGATATTTATTTATTCAATAGATTAGATACCTTTCCTCTTCACAGGAAAAGTATGACTTCAACATAAACCCCTTTTTTTTCCGCTCATTCAACAAGGAGAAATTATTGTACCAAATAGTAAGATATTTTTTAAAATAGATATTAAATCTAATTGCGTAAAATTGATATGATATTTTGCAAAAAGGACAAAAGATGAAGCTAGCAGACCTCCAAATTCTGACATGGGCTCACGTAAATATTTAATTTAATGTCTTGTGATTTTGGTTTGAGACAAACATAGAATTTATGGACGAAATAGAAAATCCGACTGCATTAAAAGCAGCAGTCCTTGAAGCTAGAGAAAGCAGAAGAAACCCAACGATGGAATTGTCGTCGAAGTGATGACTCATCTTCATCGACTTTACTTTCAAAGATATGATCTTTGAATGCAACATAAAATTAATTTATAAATTAATCGGAAAGATTTCTTCCCAAGTTGTCTTCCTGAATGGGAGTTTTTCCTCCCATTGAGATTGCGGCTTCGAAAAATTCATCCAATGATTTCACAGAAGGCCCTTTGGAACCATCCTCATCTTTCATGCCATTTTGAATCATTTCCTTGATCTCACAAGCTTTCCATCTCATTTCCTTGCTTTTCTCTGTGTCATCCATCACCAGTTCAATTTTGCCCAAAATGTCTTCATACCTAACCTCACATGTCTTCCCTCTAGCCACTTCCACACAAACCCTCAATTTTTCCTCCAAGAATTTCACATTAAAAAATTGCTCACCTGCCATAGCCCATCCAATCAGTGGCACGCCATTGTTGAGTGCTTCAAGCACAGAATTCCATCCACAATGACTCAAAAATGCACCTGTTGACTTATGAGACAGAATCTCCACTTGAGGTGCCCATCTTTTCACCAATAACCCTTTCCCTGATTCTTTTATTCTTTCTTCAAATCCTTGAGGCAGCCATTCTTGACCCCTGAATTCTGAATTTATGTCAAACCCAATTGGTGGCCTGACAACCCATATGAAATTCTTCCCACTTGCCTCCAAGGCCATAGCTAACTGCATCATCTGCGACGGAGATATAGTATTATGCGAACCAAACGACACATAAAGAACTGAATTTTCAGGCTTCTTATCTAGCCATTGTCTGCAATGCTCAGATGAAACTCCAGCTTCTTTCCCTGCTAGAGCTCTGTTTTCCATTGATAAAAGAACTGGACCTATTGCCCAAGCATGCCGCCCTAACTTTCGCCGGAAGTACGATAAACCGATATGATCAAACTCCTCCACGGTATTGAACAAAACCCCATTTGAATCCACCCAGGCTGGAAGATTCTTTCTTTGAAAAACAGACCAAGAATCAGTCCCATCTGCCTCCAAAATAGTCAAGGGCAACTGGGTAATGTGAAAACTTGAAGCTTCTTCGAAATCTTGGAGCTTAAATTCATTGGATTTAGTATTTCTGTGAGGAAGAGTCAGCCAAACAGAGTAATAGCAGGCCAAGCCAAAGCCACCAGCGCCGCTAAAGATAGCATGAAAAATTCCGAGGTCTTTGGCGACAGTAGCAGTCCATCCAAAGAAGATGTCGGCAATAATGCAAAGAGGAGGCCTACCTTCTTGCTGACGCGTAATATCATTAACAAGCTCCCTAAAGGCAGGCTCAAGAGAAGTGGAAGCCTGAAGGAGACGTATGATATTAGGATAAGAAAGGACATCGGTATTTTCCGTGTTGGGAGGGAGGCCATGATCAGAGCTATTAAAAGGGATTTCACGGAGAATTATGGAGGAATTCGGAGGAAGAGAGGACTTTAATTTGTTGAGGTTGGTAGGGGTATTAACAAAGGTTATTTTGTAGCCTTTACTCCGTTGTATGTGAAGAGCTAATGCTAGGAAAGGGATAATATGACCTTGCGCCATGAATGGAAACAATATTATATTTTCTTCTGTTGATGCCATTGTTGATGAGGAAGAGAAACTTGCAGGAAGGAGGAGAAACGCAAAACAGAGAGAGAATGATGTTACCTAGCCGGCCCACTATTGTATTTCTATATCGGCTAAAACTTTCTTACAAGGAGGTGCATTTTTTCCGAGGAGATAGGTCCACCACCAGTCCATTTGTCAATGAACTCAAATAGAAATGTGTTACAAATACGCAGAAAATGTTTTAAGATAAAAGTCATTTTAATCTTTTCTAAGAATAACATGAAAATGAAATTAACATTTGGTTTATTTCACGTTCAAATTTGTATTAAGTGTGAAAGTATTCAGGGTGCATGTGCTCATGTGCTACCTAGAACTTATAAAGATTCCCCCTTTATTGTCTCGTTGCATCGCCAATTGAACTCTTACGCTCCCTCGTTTCATTTTAATAGGTTCATTTCTAAAATTTAAACGCCCAATGGTAAGGTACGTCATTATATTTTTATTTATTAATACCTTGTGATCAATTTATTGCTTGTACCATAATAATAAATTAACTTTTTTTTTTATTATAAATAGTCTCAAAAACGAAAACTTAACATCGTAATGGCTAATGTTGCAGTATATTCGTGACCAATTTATTATTCGGGAAAAAATCAACTACCGTAAATTTAATTAAACCTCGTTAGAAATAGAACTACTTCTGTTGGTAAAAGTATATTACCATTATTATTATTAATTTGTTTAAATTAGTCACGAAGAACTTATAGGATATTAAATGGAGTAGTTCCTAATTTATTTTGTTTCATTCTATGAGGAGAATATATTAGCCTCGATTCTCCAAATCTCCATCCAACTTTCTTTTAGCTTTGCCGAACAACTGAAATAAGCTGCATTTTGCATTCTGGAGTGGACTTCTCTTCAAGTTTTATGACTAAGAGATGGGCCTGCGTATTGGGTTCTATAGGCATGTATTCCTCTTACTATTTCAATGCCCAAGAGTTGCACACTTTCTTAACCGGCACAAACAATCTACATATCCACACAAAACCTTACTAATTATTAATCGATAGTTGCTGTTATTTATTCTTCAATTATTCATGGACCGTAGAATGTATAAACTATTAATTATTATTATTATTGATAGTCGATCATTGTTGATATTATACTCCAAACTACTGCGCTCATGTCAAACTATGTCAATTTATGGGTTACATCATCACGCAAAGTATCCTTCTATACAATTCACAAAAAAATAATAATAAATAGATACCAATGAACACTTCCAAGTTCCAAGTTCAGCCACACATAGGATAGCCAGATAGGTTTTCTTGGCCCTCACAAATGATGCAAACAGAAACGGAAAACGACAACTATTCTTATGTCATCAACATAAAGATGGATATGCATTTATAATACAAGATATATTAGTTGATAAAATAGAAAAGAAAATCAAAAAAGTATATCATAAAAGTACATAATCATGGACTGATCAATTGCATTATTTGAAAGTTGAAACCTAATTCCCAACTCAGCATTGTTAGCGATTAGCATTAAAATATTTAATAAACCCATTTGTATTTATTAAAAATTAAACCCATTAGTTATAAGCCCTGCATGCTAAATCACGTAAAAATTCAAATTTAATTAAGTTGCAGACTTGTAACTACAAATAACCTTGCACCTTAAAACCTTGTCTTGAACATAAAACCCCGGCATTACCATGATCTTAACCCTGTTTGGACCATTTGATCTTTGTCTACCCACAAACATATCTTCCATATAACTGGGATCAAAGTTCCTATTCTCTTCAACCCTTAAAATTCCCGAAGCTGGACTGAAAGAAAAAGCAAGCAAATGAAGCAACCATATGCATTTAGCAGCAACAAAGAAAGCCTGAAGCAGCTTCTCAGGCCATGGTCTTGTCCAATTCAATGTTGTAACAACGCAACTCATCTTCTGATCACAAAACTTGCTAAATTCTTCACTGTAATATTTAGTCCCCTTCCTTAAAACTTCATTCCAGCTTAGATTCCTAAGTCCCACGAACGACGCGAATTGAGCTTGGCGATGCTGTTGAGGATCTAAATTCTTCGGCGAACCGTTCTTTTGAAAGGCAGGATTCTCAAAATCTTGGTAGAGGGATTGGTTTATGATAGCTTCTATATGGTAAAGTACTGCCTTTGAATTTCTTGAACTTAGAGACAATTTATATGGTTGAAGAAGCAAATTCAACTTGTCCATCAGAGTACCATCTGTTTCTTCAATTTTTCCTACAAGGCTCTTGCAGAATTGTTTAACTGATAATCTTGCTTCTGAAACTATCTGCAAAAAACCTTCCACCATCACCTCTTCGCTTACGGGCATCAAGTTTTCTCCATTTCCATCATCTGATTTCCTTCTCAGATTTTCACCTACTTGTGAACCTTTAGCTCGAGTTGCTTGCCTTAAAGCCTTCTTTAGCTCTTCACAGTAACTCTCCAAATATTCAAGCTTTTTTCTCAACTCCCCTAGTGAAGATTTCATCTCAGCAACCTCCATTAATGCTGCATCTCTATTCTCATTTGATTCTGTTAATTCTCTCTTCAATGCTTCCACTGAGAGAACCCCCAAATCCTTGAAAACCTGGGAAACTCCTTCAGATTCTGTTCGGTTTGGCGAATTCTCATTCTTCTGTTTCTTCTTTAACTTTGGGAACAACCATGAAATCACTCCCTTGTTTCTGGCTTGTGGTTGAAGCGATGAGTGAGAATCTGTCCACGGCACAACAATCTTAGAGTTCCTGATGTTTCTGGTCACGTTTCCGGATTCACAAGTGATAGAGGATGGCTTGCACCTATTGCAAGAGGATATGGATTTGAAATCCGTCAAGCTATTTCTCCTACTGAACTTGTAGGATTCTGTTCCAGGAGATGTGTGAAGCTCAGAGATATTGTTTGCGCAAGAACCTGTCACAGATTTTTTATCTTCAGCTTGAATTTTGTGAGATTCCAAACTTGACAGACCAAAAGGAATCGCTTTTCTTGACGACAAATTCTCCTTCTTACAATCGGATGGAACAGTTTCGTATCCGTTTCCTTCTTTTAATCCATAATCATCCCAACTCTCTGTTCTTGATTTTGGTAATGGTTCATCTTCATAACTCTGTCAAACCATGAATTTCATTATACTTCACAATACTAACAATTATTTGTTATAAATAAGTATAATCAATTCAAATCGACAAGTAAAAAATAAATCCTCGTGATAAATAAAATCATGACTTTAATTGGAAATTGAATTAACTAGCAGAAAAAAGTAGTAATACAGAATCAGATAGTAAAGACGCTATACTTGTCGTAAATCACAAGGCAAAGTTTTTGGATTTATTCCAAGTATAATTGTGAACTCAGAATATCTCGCGACGACTACCCATAATTATTTAGCAATTCATTAAATATTAAGACTAATTAATGCACATAAGTACTCGGTAAACGCACGTCTTTATCATAATGATAGGTGAAATGCAGTTCCTTTGTTTTATTAATTCCATCTTGACCCTGATTCTGAAAACTCTCCTTCTTTTTACACCTAGAAGCAAGCAGCATTGGAGTATGAAACACGAAAGCATATATCTTCGACAAATCAAAAATCCAATTCAAAATGCAAATGGATCGCCAAAAGGGAAAATTTAACCACCGAAATAATTAGAAAAAAAAAAAAGAAAACTGAAAACTTACGGGAGTGAAAATGGGGTAATCTTGACCAGAGAACTGAGAAACAGGGGGAAAATAAGGGAATTGGAGATTGGCATGGCTGTTTCCCTGTATCAGGGCAGCATGGATAGCTCTAAGCTCCACAGCTTTAGCAATGGCAGCTTGTATGCCTTGTCTGCTAACTTCATAGCTGTCATTATCGTTGTTATTATTATCAAGGTTCTCAAAGATTGCAGTAGTAGCAGTCGCCATGAACACTAGAGGAAAATACAGACAATTAGACCGTATAAACCCAAAAAAGAGGATATATAAATGGTTGATGATTCCTCCTTGGAGATAGAAAAAGAAGAAACAAGGAATTCACAACTGGGTATCTAACGGTTGGATTTGATTGTAGAAACGAAGATGATATCTTGTGCAGAGAATAGAGAGAGGGGGGGGATGAGGAATCTCAAAATCCAATGATCTTTTGTCTTTGGTCCAAAATGAATTAAAGGAAACGCGAGCTTGTGAAAGGGATAGAGAGAATTATAGTAGCTTTTACTCTTGGTAGTAGTCAAGGCCTGTGGTAGTTCAACAATTTACAAAAATACCCCCAATTTTGTCCAAAATAGCAAAAGATTAAAAGAAAAATGAAAATGGTGGTGCCACTATCTACATGATTGCCTCAGCTTTGCTATTAATCATTAATGGTTGTGTATACCACCATCACCACTACTCTACCTATTATATTTTTCTTATCTCAGGATTAATATAAAATAATATACAATGTCTTCTGTTCAAATATGCTGTTAATTAAAAAAAATCTAAATTTTCTCTGTATTTAAGATCAATAATTGACTTAGGTGGGTGTTTAAATTATTATGGAAATAATGCTTTTTTTTAATTATTTATTTGTCTATTAAGCTGAAAGAGAAACAAGCATTTAGTACCTACTCTATGGATTGCATTACTTGTGTTGTGTGTTTTACAATCATTGACACAATGAAAAGAAAAGACCTTCCTATTGAGTTCCATAAAAGAAAAAAAAAAAAAGGGAAGTTTAAAAACTTATATTGCATTCTCACTTTTTCTTTTTCATAATTAAGGTAAATGAGTAACAAATTCGAAAGATAACTTGTTTTCTTTAAAATTTCCTTTCCTACGAAAGCTTCAAATGAGATCTCTTCTTAGAGATTCTAAGTCATTAATCCTGAAATAAGATTCTTTTTTTTTAAAAAAAAAAATATCTGACCATGTCTTCATGAACTCATCTAATAGTACAGTTCTATATATATAGAAAGTAATAATTGTTTGAAGTACACAATAGAACATAATTGGATTGGTTGACAGTGAACCCCTATCTGGCTAAGTATACTGTCCACTATTTTTGAAATATCACTTTTGCACAGCATATGAAGATATTAAAAATGTGAGCAATTTGCCCAAAAAAAGGAGTGTTAGATGATTACTAGAGAAAATAATTGCAGTTGACTTGAAGCAACCATGTTACTCTTGATTAATGTCCATCACTTGAGCCATTATTATTTTTAGATACGTAGACTTTGTGTATATATTTATATTTGCCTTTTCAATGTTAATAAAACAGTAACTTTGTGCATGTAAAATACTTTAATGATCTGTCCGAATGCAGCACTGATTTAGGAGAAAGGCAATGGAATGTGGGGAACAGAAATATCCAATACCTTCCAAACACACTTTGTTTCTCTCTGGTTTATTTTTAATAGTGAATCTGTTGTGGCATGGTGCCTTTGTGGGGACCAAGATTTTGACCTCTGCTCCCCTCTCTCTTAATTTAAGGTTCATAGTTACCGATTTTTTTTATATATAATTATACGAGATAAGAATTGAACTTGTTTAATGAAAAAACAGCTAATGATATTTTGTGATATTGTCTAATTTACTTCATGTTTAACTTATTCAATTATTTCATTTGTTTTATATGTATATTCGATGTAAAGATAACTTAGATGTTTTCAATAACTACTTCGATGAGAAAAATAATTAGTTAATTGAAAATAACCTTATAAACCAACCACCCCATTAAAAATCAAGTAAAGTTTTGTCAACCGGCACGTGCAAAAAGTTAAATCTTCTTGAATATTAATCAACACAACCATGAAAGTGTTTAATTGATCCCTTGTTTAATCAACAACACTATTACCCACAATTAATCGGCTGGTATAAACCTTGAAGGAATGAATCCCAATTACCTAACTTGGGACCAAAGTTTTCTATTTGTTTTGACCATATATAATTAAAAGGCCAATGAAATTAAGAATTTGCGGGGGCCATACGATTAAAGACAAGAAGAAACACAATTTATGGTAATTGGTAAATTTTAAAAGTCTTTGTAATGCTTGTAAAGTTATCAGTACAAGTTTCCAATATTCAAATATTTTGGCTGCTTTCATAACTTACCATAATTTAAGGTCTTGTACATTCTCCTTGTTTTCGGGATTAATCCGTGCAGGTCAATTAAGCTCTTCCTTACGATGTGATCCAAGTGAATCTGCTGGTTTTAACTTTTTTTTTTCAAAAAAAGTAATACTTATTTATTCTTAACGTTAATTATTTCAATTATTAATTTATCTTTAAGAAAAAATAATATATATATATTTCATCTTAGACTAATCCTTGATATATTTATATATAGTGTTTGTTTCTTTGTGAATAGATGCGTAGTGGTGCAATTGAAACCTTTTTTTCATCCTATGTCCGTCTATATTTTTATCTATGTTCACGTATTAACTTAATATATAATTGTAAAAATAATAATATTTATTTGTACCCAAAAAAATATAAATAATACTATATCTTTACCATTAATTCATACTTTTCGATTAAACATAAAAATTTTGCGTGTAACATATTATTGGTGGATTCGCAAATAGTAAATGAATATATTTCATATGAATAAGAAATTTCTTGAGGTAATTAATACATGATACAAAGCTAAAACAAATTGGCGCCAGCCATTAGGTTGCACGTGAGAACCACATACGGATGGACCCAACATACACACATGATATGATCACAATCATGAATCTTTCGTTCTCCTACTTTCTATCAGAAAATTGGAAATAATACAGCTGCTTCTATAAGCCACATGGGGATCACTACCTTCGCTTATGGTGTAAAGTTTAAGGTACTGTTAAATGAGAATCACTAAATTATATCCAAATTCCAAATGCAAGATCTGATGGAAGTACATAATCAAAACCACCTCATCCATCTATATTTTCTGCTGTATCCCATTACCAGTTCCATACGCATGATCCTCAGCAATCATTTCCACTGTATCAACTTGTCCCCTTTGTATACCAAAGTTATTTAGAAATATAATTATGGCATTCTTTTAACTTCAAAATGTCCCATATCTTTAAATTGACGGGTCTCTAATTTTAGGGTCATTTTCGTGCACAGCTTAGTATGAAAGGAACAGAAGAGATACCCTATGCTGTGTCTCTCCTTCTTTGGACTGTCAGAAAGCAGTACACCAATTAATGATAGGATAAAAACCCACCCAGTTCAACACCAAGCATGGGTTCTTGTGTATTTATTTAAAGAGAAAGTATAACGCTATAGTATTCTTGCTGGCATTTCCTCGTATTCAGTTTGGTTTTTGTCTTGTTTCCTTTGTTCCATCTTGGTCAAAACAGGATTCCAATTCCTATAAACTTATATTATAATGAACAAATTAAATTCCCGCCATTAAGACAATTTATTAGTCTACAATGTTCATATACATTTGAGCCTTGAGATCATATGTATTTGTACTCAAGCTGCGTACGCAAGTTTCTTTTTATCCTTAGGTGAATTAATTTGAAACCATTTTACCTTAACTTTGTTCTACAGCTTTGCAGCTAAACTCGATCCATGAATAATTATCTTTTACCACCTATGATAAATTGTTTTCGTCCTATTAGGTCCAAAAAAGGATAACTAATATGCGCCCAAGTTGAATGTACAGTAGCCCACACATGAGGCCCAATTAGATTATGTTGGGCCTCATTTTAGCCTAAGATTATTGTATAATGGACCTAATTTTGCCCAATAAAAATCCACAATGTGCGCCACTATAAAGCAAACACTAGCAACTCTCGCATTCGAAA